>CAKAKR010028769.1:385-15135 GCA_916700685.1 Adelosebastes latens | reverse complement strand
CTCTCCTGGATTCACACGCTCTAATTATAGCTGCCTCAAAGTCAGACGGGACTGCAGGGGAGACTTAAAACTACTGCGAAGAAACACGGAGACTTTTTTTTTTTTGTAAACCTTTTTATGTGTTCTGAGGCTTTCGGTCATCGTTGGCCTGTTCAACTAATGGACTGACACTCTGGATTAAATGTCATTAATGTGAAGACCATGGAATTAATCGAGGATCAAGAGGCATTATGTCAGTAATGTAATCTTAGTCGCCACAGATATTTCTCCACAGGTTTACGTCGAGGAAAGTTCAATATTTTGTTCAACAGCAGGCCATTAGTTGCTCCAGTAGAAATGATATGCCATTTGTCTCTTTTAGTTGTCTTCAATCTTTTCGGTAAGTCCAAAATCATTTATGTCTTTACCTTTAATTGTGAGAAATTATTGATGTTCAAAGTGAGTTTCTTTTCTTTTCAGGGCCCTCAGAGCTTTCTCATAAAATTAAATTCTTAAAAATAAAAAAAGGGGCTAAATTGTAATCATTGAAAGAGAGGCCATTAATAGACATTTGTATTAAAACACAGATTGAACACCCTATGTTTTGGAATTATTGGTTAAATCTCAATAAGTGGAAATTCACTGTAAATTGTAAAAAATCTCACATTTAAAAATGTAAATGAGTAATAGATAAGTGATCATTATCTGAGACTAATTCACACGTTCTTGAATACAATTTTTCAGGTGTTGAAAGAAACTCTTCATCATAGGAGATAGATTTCATCAGAGAAAAGGGGAAGCTGTTATTACATGAAATATTGTCTTACAGAAAATGTACCTAAAACTTTAAATATCTTTAATTATTGTGGCCGATAAATCATCTAAAAAACAACAACTAGTATTTATTCATAATAAATTAAACATAATTAAACTTGGGACTATTCGTTCACGTCTCTCACTGTAACTGCACTGTAATTTTCATTCTCTCGTTTAATGTTTTATTTTTATCTTCTATTTTTGTTTTACCGTATTTAAATCCTACTGATATGTTGCTGTGATTCTTTTATGTTGTGCCTGTTTATGTTGTGCGTAAAGAACTTTACTTTGTTGTTGAAAGGTGCTGCACAAATAAACAAGAGCTCTGAACAGAAATCATCTTCCAGACCTACTTTATGTTAAAAACATATATGCAGTACAGCATCAGTTTGCTTATAGTTATTCCTAATTTAAACATATTTTCCTATCAAGTGAGATAAAGTCTAAATGATGAATGAAAATTTGTCACTGTAATAATACGCTTGCATGTTCTTCCTCTCTCTTCTCCCCTCCTTTCCCTCTGCTAAATCATTCCTCTACTTCTGTGTCTTCTTCCTCTCCCTCTTTAGTGTCTCAGTGCCACGGCGGCTGTGCGGAGGTGGACTCCATGACTGAAGCCGTGGCAGGACAAGGATTCCTGCTGGGCTGCATCTCCTGTAAGAGAAGAGAGGAGGTGTCTGCCCGAGCCACAGTGGACTGGCACTTCAAACCGCTGGGAGAGGACGAGTTCAGGCATGTGAGTTCACCAAAGTCTTTGAAGGAACTGTTAAAACTGGTGAATGAAAAGGGCTCTCTCTTCTACTACCAAGGTGCCTTGAGCAGCTCTGAAACTGTGCCATGAAGTATTACCAAAGACGGAAGTACATTTTAGAAGGCCTATTGCTTTAATTACTTTACTTTTTCAAAGTCATAACTTTATTCTATTTTTGAACTTCTCTACATATTTTGTCAGCTCTCCATGAACTTTGGAAAATGGACAGCTGCTAACTGGACATTTTTGGAGTCAGTTATTAAATACCACAAATCCAGATTTATGCCATTTGTGCATTTTGGTATGATGTCATGACTTATGAGCTATTTTACATTAAACATTTAGATTAAAAAAAAAATGATTAATGGATCTAGAATACACATTGAATCCAAAGACATTACATGTAAAAAGATAAAGAAAATATAAAGGATTCAAAGACAAATTCAAGAGACAAATGTATTATTATTTATAAAGACATTCCATACGTATGTTTATACGTATATATATACGTATATATATATATATATACGTATATATATAATTTATATTATAATAATATAATTTTATTTATTTTCAATAGTTTTGTTTTAAATTATGTATTTTATTTTAAATAATTTCAAATTCTTCAACATCAAATTTGATCACAAAAAAAATACAAATTCACTGATATATGTAAAAAAAAAAAGTAAAATGTACATGTCACAAATATGCAATATGCAGAGACAAGACGTGTAAGATAAGATTCAACAAAACAATATTTAACCTTTAAGTGCATCTGTGTTTTGTCAAACATTGGGCTTTAAATTTTAGTCATATTTACAATTTTTACATACGCCCCCTTTCTTTAAAACTACCTCTTCAATCAAACATTTCTGTGCTCATACATATAATGTTCATTTTAAATTAGCTTTTGCATTGAACCCAAGTAGATCTTTAACCATGTTTATTACTTACACATGAATAAAGTATTTGTAGTTCTTCTGTTTTAGGTGCTACACTGTTCACCATTTGTAACTATGAGGAGTAAATGTATATTACTACAGTAGACCTGGATAGAAGTTAGATTAGTGTATAGTATATTTAGAGCAGGAAATCAAGAAGAAGGTACCATACTCTTCAACCCTTCCCTGGATACAAGAATATTCATACAATTACCATTTGCTTCCTTCTCTCAGATTTTCCACTATGACCACCCCAGCGCCGACATCCTCCATGAAGATTTCAGTGACCGTCTGGAGTGGCATGGGACAAAAAACAGCGATATTCAGATAGGAGCCATTTACATTCATGACGTCATCTTCAATGACACTGGGATGTACCGCTGCACAATCCAACGTACCCTCTTCCTGCCGCTGTATGATGAGCACGTCACTGTGGAGAAGGAGGTGGACCTCAACGTGGTGGCTGTAGGTAAGGTGGGGAGTACACCTGTGAAAAGGCTGGCTGCCAGAGGAAGTATTCAGCTTCAGTAAAAGTACTTATACAACAATGCAAAAATACTCTATCACAAGTATAAATCCCTAATTTAAAATCCTAATTAAATTAAAGTACAGAAGTATGATCAGCAAAACATAAATTCTGTAGAAAAAGGGGGCCCTGTGACTGATGTACTGTATGACATTATTTGATTCTGATGCAACAATGCATACGCAGCATTTTACTGTTGTTGTAGCTGTTGTGGTGGAGATAATTTTACCCCTTTAATCCAGTGGTTCCCAACCTAGGGGTCGGGCCCCTCCAAGGGTTACAAGGTCAATCCAGGGGGGGTTGTGAGATAATTAACGAGAAAGAAAAAAAGAGAGTTCTGCTACACAGATTTGTATTTTTCTCTAATCTTTGCTTTTTGTGACATATTGGATAATTTTACCTCTTTGGGCATCGAACCCAAGCCCCCAGGAAGTGCGCCGGTCGACGATCCGGACTTTCGTAGTGGCCAAACGGTGGTACTGTAACTTCCGTGTCAGTCACGTGATGCCGTTGGGCCCAAAAAGGCTTTTCCCCATAGACTTACATTGGGAAAGAAACGTCTGCCAACTCAGCGGATAATTTTTTTTGAGGTGAATCAACTTCCCAGTACGAACACTCTAATAGCCCTTATTTAAAAAATTAAGTTTTTAAAGTTGTAAAACGCACTAATAGCTGAATCCAGAGTTATTTCCCTTCCTCCGTTCATGTGAGTGAGACCCAGACCATGACATTGGGACCCCGTGACCGAGTCATGTGACCGAGCGGACGCTACTGCACATGTCCCAGTTGCTCAAGACCCACCAAGATCCGGGTACTTTTCCAGACGGAAGTCGAGCCATTCAGGCTTCATGCGCCAATGAGCAGCTCTCATAGAAATGAACGGGACCCCGCCTCCAACGCAGTATCCAGTTCTTTTAATACATCCAAGATCGAACCGTTATTTAAATTGTTTTCACCTTACATGTGTCATCAATGTGGTGCTGGAGACACGTGCTGTAGCAGGAACTACCACAGAGGAGGTTTTCAGTACATTGCCAGGTTGTCTGTGGACAGATTTTATCACCTTGATAGCAACCGTGCAAGAGTCACAAGTTAAAGTTTCCAGGTCGAGTTCGAGGTCCGAGCAAGGGCACCGGAAGTAGAGCGGTAGGAAATGGATTGGTGATGAGGGACAAACAAGGAACAGTGACGACAGCATGACCTGCCAATCAAGCAATCACGATCCAAATCGTAGTTCAGCATATGCTTGCCCAGATGTGGGACAGAACGATGGCTCTCTGTGACTTTAAAAGATTTCAAAATTGGCAACATAGTACAACAAATATTACAGCGATTGAAATTAGCTATTGAGAGCCGGAGATGGGGAAAACGATACTGACTTTGCTTTTCAAGAAAGAAATTTTGCATCTTCCTCCTTTAAAGGGCGGTTCCATTATTATTATTCTTTTTTAGGTTTTTATATCATTCTGTTCTGTAGCTTCACCGTGGTGTTCCGTATGTATTCAAATTCTACCAAATTTTGGTCAAGGTACACATGTTTTAGCATCAAAATGCTATTTTCCCGAGACCTTCTGAACACTTTTCCCCATGTGACCTGCAGGTTTCTGCATGATGACGCTGCTACATGTACAGTATACATATATACATCCTTATAGTCAGTGTATTACATACAGTAACTCAGATGGTGGTCGGCGTGCTCCCAGTTTGGAGAAGCAGACAGGAGTACCGACTCGGAAGCTAAGCAATGTACAGCTGTGTGGACGCCACGTTAGTTCGGATCTGAAAGTCACACTATAACACTAACAAACTAACCGATCAGTGCAGCAGTAGACCAGCAACTCCTGTGTTCTGCAAGGTAAAATTACTGTTTTTGTGAATGGAGTCTGGTCTGGTGGCTTTGAAGACAGCGATATAACGGCTTCAGTCCCTCGTTGGAAAGGGCTGTCTGATGGCGAGCTTAAGCGGGGAATATACTCTAAATATAGCTTACACTCAGCCCAGTCGCACAGCAGTTCGTGAAATAGTCACAAAATGTAATGAATTGATTTGTGTACATAGACACGAATTTCAAACTTTTTTCTGTATGTAATCCATGTAATTGTGAACCGGGAAGTATAGAGAAAAAACACCGGACTTTAGCCCAGGAGACCGGTGTTCGTGTCCCGTGTGAAACCACAAGTCAAAGTTGATTTATTTATTTGTCACGTAACTTCTGTACTTAGCTTATGGCACTTCTGGAGTTATTTTAACCCAATGCGCGATCTTTTCCTAAACCTAGCTAAGTAGTTTTTGTCACGTAACTCCCATACTTAAGTGGCGTCACTTCCTGTGTTATTCTAACCAGAACCGTGATCTTTACCTAAACCTAGCTAAGTAGTTTTGTTGCCTAACCCTAACCAAGTCGATATATTCCTAAACCTAACTAAGAAGTTTTATTTTGAAAAAACTGGAGCGGAAATTGACACGTGTGCCACATGTTGCTGGACATTCATAGGAAAACGCATGTACACGAATCAAATAGATTAAATTTCAAACGGTCAAACTAGGCAGCGCTGATCAAATATGAATCAGTGTTATGTTACGTGAATGTCTATTTCTCTCCTCAAAAGTTTTCAGAATCATCTTGTAGTGTACTGTTTAGCTGTGGAATGAGAAACTTTGTGACCTGGCAGCCATGTTGAGATCTGTTGAGGAAATACCAAGCACCACCCACCAGCCGGAGCACAGCCAATAGGAACGCTCTCTCTCTCTGAAATGACCTGCGATTGGTCAAAGTCTCCTGTCACGGGGCTAGATTTTCTAAAGCCTGAAAACAGAGCCATGAGGAGGAGCAGAAGTCTTGTTTTCTCTCAGAACACTTGAATTACAATATGCTGAAAGGTTATTATGGAATTTTTGCTCAATGATGCCAAAAATATTCTGCCTACTGAAGCTTTAAACCTGGTGGACATGCTTCCTCTGTAATGCTACATTGTTGGTTCCTCTTTCCCAGCCAATCGGGAGCTGACAGCGGTGATCTCAGAGATTCTGATGTACGTGCTGATCGTGGTTCTGCAGCTGTGGCTCATTGTGGTTCTGGTCTACTGTTACAAGAAGATTTCGGAGGAGCACGAAGCTCGGGAGGCCCGTAAAGCTCTCAAGGCTCAGGCAGAGTGAGTCATTTGTCTTTTTATGTGATGTATTACTAAGGTGATCCATTTCAGATTAATCTTTAAGCCTTTAAGCAAAATACTGGGTTCAGGAGTCTTAAATCATGCCATGCATTTTAATCCAGTATACTAATTGTTTGACCAAATTATGTTAATTTGGGAAATTGTCTTCACCACAATCAGCTTGATTTAGCAAAAATAATACACCATTTTTTTGCAATGAGGTTCAAAGCTGAGGTAGGCAGGTTGGAGCAAATATGATTAAAAAAAGTTATTTTTATAAAATGGTCACTGACAGTAGTGCATGAGACAGGTAATCTGAAAACAATCATGTGCCTCTGTGTCCTCCGGTGCTCCTGATGGCATCTTCAAGATTTCACAGACCGGAGGAAAACAAGCAGTCAGAGCTGATCTGAAGTCTGCCGTCTCTGAGCAGCTGTCAATCACTCGCAAACTCCGACCAAACGGTCAAACTAGGCAGCGTTGATCAAATATGAATCAATATTATGTTACTGTAATGCTAATGTAATCTCATTTTACAGCTAAACAGTACACTACAAGATGATTCTGAAAACATTGAGGAGAGAAATAGGCATTACAGTAACAGAATATTGATTCATATTGATCAACATTGATCAGCGCTGCCTAGTTTGACCGTATAATCGGAGTTCTCGAGTGATTGACAGCTGCCTCCGTTGAATAAACAGCCAATAGGAACGCTCTTTCTCTGAAATGACCTGTGATTGGTCAAAGTCTACCGTCACGGTTCTAGATTTTAAAGCCTGAAAACAGGGCCATAAGGAGGTGCAGAAGTTTAGTTTTCTCTCAGAACACTTGAATTACAATATGCTGAAAGGTTATTATGGAATTTTTGCCCAATGATGCCAAAAATAATGTGCCTACTGCAGGTTTAAATAAATGAAACGTTCTCCCTGCTGTTTCTCACATCTAAATAATTCAACTTTTCTTTTTTCTATTTCCAGGCTGTTGGAATCAAAAGACTCAAACTGTGATGGGGTGCAGCTAGAGTAACAAAACCAGTAAGTTAGATTTATCTTTCACCATTATACAGATTTACTGGCTTGCATTACATCTGATTTAGGAAAATGTGATCATATGACACCTATGAAAGAATGTCTTTCTCTTTAACTGGCTTTTTATTTTTTTATTTTGTATCCACCAGGTAAAAAGATCATCTCTGCAAGAGTCAAGATTCATTACCGTCCCATGATTTTGCTAACAAAGACACAATTACTGTATAAGAGGTTGATTTTGAACGCGTTGGTCACGCTTAGTCTTAACCTGATTAACTGTAAATAGAAGCTGATGGTGCAGATGGCAGTAGGTAGAGCAGACTTCCTTTAGATGTCAGTGAAACGCGTATTAAAGTATAAAATGCTTGAAAGTTTGTGGATTTGTAAAAAAAAAAAAAAGAGCCTATTCTGAGCCTATAAAATGTCAAATTACCAGAGCCCAAAATAATGTGTTTACTTTCTGCATAATGTGTTTGACAAAGTCCAAACAACAGAGAAGTATTCAACTGAAAACAATGAGACAAATGCAAGCAAAATCTGTAATGCTGTAACTGTAGGACAATTTTCTATTGATAAACTAATCAAACGATTGACTTATTGATTCAGCATTACTTGAAACACTTAAAAATACTTTTGAAAACATCCAAATAATAATAATTTATCAGTTTGCCTCAGCTCTCTGCTGCTCTCATTTCTACAGGATCAACAGCAGTTTCAAAATAAATGGCTTCAAGCAAACTGGTGTCTCACTGGGCTGAGGTGTGTCCCATGTAAATAAATATGCTGGGTTTAATGCAGCTCAGGACATTTGTAGCAACTAAGTTCCTCTTTTGCATCTCTTTTGAGCACACAACAGAAGCAGAAATGCCATACAAATCTATCTTTGCAATGATTTTACCATAATTCAAAAATTACAAATAACAAATGAGGCCTCTGAGTGTTGAATTTTGACCAGTGTCATGTCTTAATAAAACAGAATGTGAGTTCTTCAATGTCATTAAAGCTGAAGTACGCGAGATTGGAGCAAATATGATTAAAAAAAGTTATTTTTTATAAAACGGTCGCTATATGTGCCTTTGTGTCCTCCGGTGCTCCTAACGGCATCTACAAGATTTCACAGACCGGAGGAAAACAAGCAGTCAGAGCTGATCTGAGGTCTGCTGTCCAGCTTCCGTCTATGAGAGCCAGCTGTCAATCACTCGCGAACTCCGACCACACAGTCAAACTAGGCAGCGCTGATCAAATATTAATCAATATTATGTTACGTTAATGCTTATTTCTCTCCTCAGATGTTTTCAGAATCATCTTGTAGTGCACGGTTTAGCTGTAAAATGAGAACGTTTGTGACCCGGCCACCATTTGAGATCTCTTGAGGAAATACCAAGCACCGCCCACCAGCCGGAGCACAGCCAATAGGAACGCTCTCTCTCTCTGAAATGACCTGTGATTGGTCAAAGTCTCCCGTCACAGGCTCGATTTTCTAAAGCCTGAAAACAGAGCCATGAGGAGGTGCAGACGTTTAGTTTTCTCTCAGAACACTTGAATTACAATATGCTGAAAGGTTATTATGGAATTTTTGCCCAATGATGCCAAAAATATACTGCCTACTGCCACTTTAATATGACCTTCTTGGTATCTTGAGATTTTAATGTGAAAGTGAGTGGATATGGCGACCCTGATATCACTTAGCAGGATGTCTTTACATTAACAGGCAAAACCCCCGTTCTAATCAATCTAAACATATCTGTTTGTCCTTTTCTATGTCTGTCCAAGTTTTTAAATTAACTTGAATAAAATAAATGTTTTTGTAAATGCTTTTTTTTTCTTTACCGCTGCACCAGCTGCATTTGCTGTGTTGGTATTAAGACCTTATCAGTGTTAACTTGATCCACTGTTGAAGGACATACGTTTTCTGGATGTTGCCTGTGATGTTTCTTATGCAAATTATGTGTAATGTGTTTAAAATACAACATTGATCTCTTGACTTTGCTGTGCCTGCCAATCCCACTACAGAATAGGAGTACAAACACATAGGTTTGCATACATCTCTATGTTAAATACCGTTTTTTTGTTTTTTTTGTAGGTTTCAGGCAACACACACAACTTCAACAGTGAGTTAAAGGACATTTGGAGGTGATTGTCTTGTAACTCAATCTAGTCTGAGCTGTGCTGCAGACCGTCTAAACTACCTCCGGTCTGAAAGCAGCTTTGTTCTCCTGCTGCAGCCCGGCACCGGCACCTCCTTCTCCCACTGCAAAATAAATAAAATAACATTAGAGATTGTTTTAAAAAATGAGACATTACAAACACTCTTCCCAAACTGGGTTTAAACACCAGTCTAGAGCCACAAAGGATGACGGTATCCACAAGCAATTCTTAATATTTGTTTTCTTACATTTTCATGGCATTAAATCAACACAATGCTTTAATGTGGTCTGATGTAAAGACAATAATAATCTCCAAACATGCTCATCTACACTAAACTGTTCATTTCAGCTGATTTCACCAGCATAGGACGGCGGTTTAAGTCATGCTACACCACTGCCTCACTATACCGAGCTGTTGACCTTGCCCTGTGACCTCCTCGTTTCATTAAAAGTGTTGACAAGTTGAACATGCTGCATGTCTCTCGCGCGTAAAAGCATGAGCATGGAGGAGGGCACATTATGACCAAGACAAGAGGGGATGTAGCTTCTATCCGAGGTCTAGTTTGAGAGCAGCTGCTTCTAGTCCTACTGGAGATACATGGCTTGAAATGATCGATGTCTGCTGATGCCAGTGACGCCAGGAACTGATTCCAGATCCTTGAAAGGTAGGCTTTTCTTTCTACTGAACGAAGCTGGAATAATGATGTACACATAATTTGTATTATAATTTCTATATCACTTCACCTTCACTCTCCTAACACCAAAACTAACTCTGAAAAGGTGTGAATCCAGCGTTCAAGCTCTAGTTTGAAGGGCAGGAGACAGAGAATTAAGTTCCAATGTGTAATTTTAACAACTGACGACATACTAAAGTGTCACTTAATCCACATTTTTAAATTCTGGGTAAATGAGTTTTATTTAAAATCACCGTGAAATGTGAGTTAATTTCTCACACTCTGAGATACAGTCACTTCAATTTAATTCAATATGCTTTATTGGCATGAATGTAAGGACAGTATTGCCAAAGCGTCAAGTGAATAATGAGATTATAAAGTCTCATTCTTGCTTATTATGCCTCTCACTTAGCGCCTCCATCTTTTTATTTTTTCTATTATCTTAATAGACACCTGTTCTATCAACGTGGATGCTTAAGGAAAAATATGTCAAATCTTTTCACAATTTGTGAGTTTAATAAACTTCAACTCAGAAACAACGCTTTTTCTAATTAGTCTGTTGCCTCTTGCGGTGTTGTGAGCAGGTTAGGAGAAATAATTACACCAAAACAACAAGACACATTAACAGTTTCTACCCACAGGCCATCACTCTGGTGAACACTTAAATCAGTCACACACTGTCAATAACCCTTTAACACCAAATATCCACTGCTGCCGTCAATAGATTATAATTCTTACAGTCTTTAATGCACATTTTTAGATTATAATTTAGTCTTTAATGCACATTTTTTTGTAATATGTACTATCATCTGTCACTTAATGTACATACTGTAATATGTACATACCTGGCTGTCACTGTAAACATAAATCCTGCTCACTGTACATACAGTATATCGACATCTCCACATATACATACTGTATATAATCATCCAGCCCGTGTATATCCATCCGGTATTAATTTCTTTGCACTATTTGTATTGTTTACAACTCCCAAACACTTGACTTTTATATACACATTTTCTTTTTATTTTAATTATTTATTTCTATTCTGTGTAAGTACATTGAGAGAGCTGCATAAACACCGGAGTCAAATTGAAATATGGCATAATTTCTGCAGCGATAAAGCAGGGGGTGATCTTACCTGTGAGATCAATCTTGTTCTTCTGGTCTCCTCTTCCTCCTCAGTTTGCAGTTTGCTGAGCATCCAGCAGAGGTAGGCCATGTCACACATCAACACCACCGAGCTGCAGTCGCTCCTGCTCTCCTTCCTGCAGCACTGCCTCAACAGCACAAGTGTACTGTCTCCACAAATACCTCAAAACTACACTACCCAGCAGGCCGCGCACCACGTGGCCGGAGCCAGGGCCCACGCTCAGTCTCAGGGCATGATGTATATCCTTCTGGTGGTTGGCATGTTCAGCTTCTTCACATTCGGCATCATGCTCAGCTACATTCGCTCCAAGAAGCTGGAGAGCTCTCACGATCCGTACCACCAGTACATTGCCCACGACTGGACCAAGGTGATGACTCCGTCCAGGGCCGTCGCTCAGGTGCTGCACAGGGAAGCTGCAGGTAACGGAGCCAGCAGCAAGGAGCCCATCGTCATCTGCAACCCTGCAACGCTGGAGCAGCTGCCGGACTAGAATGAGACATTCAGCTATTCAAACATTTCCCACATTCAAAAATGTAAAACTCTGTAACACAAGATTTTGAATTACCTTAACTTTTAATGTCACATAGCAACCAAAACTTAAAGTTTGTATTTTCAGATCAGTAATTTCACAGAAACAACTTGTATCATAAAATTGCCTCATGTTGTAATCTTCGTTATCGACACGTGCAGCTCCTCACGCTTTACAGTCATGCAACCATGATTGTCCAATACTGCTCTTCCCCGGACACCTGATGACAATCCTGCATATCTGGACAATAACAGTAGTAACACAGAGTTAAATTGATGGCACCATTATGTCTTTGATTCAGAGTGGATAGAAATAAGCGAGTGAACAAGTCTGTCTGAAATATTGCCCCATGGACTGTAATGATTGGTTTAAGTGAAAAAACAAACAAATAAACCACTGATATCAAATCTTTTTTTCTGTTCACTACGATTAAGAGATTTAGTGTTTTAATCTGAGCAAATTCTTCACCCAAGTCATCAGGCCTTGTTTGGTATTTTTAGGCTTAGTTACTGCATTGGCTCTTTTTTTCTCTTCCTTCCTCCTCTCTCTCTCCTTTTCTCTCTCTCTCTGCTGGTCCAGCCTGTGTTGGCGGGCTCCTTTCACAGCACGGTCAATCTCTCGTGACAAACTGAAGTGAACCATTTGCATGTTGAGCATCGGTACGATGAGGTTGTAATTGTCCACCGTCCTGTTCAGTTTCACCAGCTCCTCCTCTACAGATGCACACAGCTGCTCCCATTGGCTGTGCTGCTTGGGGGTCATGGGGTCACCGAACCCGGCCCTCCCTTCCAACAACCTATTTCGGATGTGAGCAGTGGTCTCTCGGATGTCGCGCTGTGTGACGACCCAGGCTGGCTGGTAACCATTGTCTATGAGGATGCGATTGAGGTTGTGGGTCATAGGATCAGCGTACGGATTGTGCTCAAACTTGTTGAGGGGCTTTCCAGCTCCGCTCAGGTTAGTGAAGTCTCCTCGGGCCATGGACTCCTGGATCAGGTCCTCCACAAGCCTTTCCACAGCCTGGGTGATCTTGATCTTTCGGCTGCGCTGACGCACGTCCCGTTCCACCAGCGCCCCCTCTGCAGCGGCTGACCTCTCGTGCTCCCTCTGCCGGTAGTTCAAAACCTGCTCGGATGCCCTGTCGACACGAATCTGCCGGTACTGACGCTCGCGCTGGCTGGGCGTGCCTGAACCCACACCCTCGTAGCTGAGGTAGTGTCTGTGTGGAAGTGCTGTACCTCTGGACTCATCCTCATCTTCCACTTCCTTCCCTCCGTCAGGTTGCCTGGTCTTGCCCTGATGTGCCAGCACAGCGCGGTAGGCCTCCTCAACCCGAGCAAACAGCACTGCATCTGCAGTCGGAGCCCCAGAGTCCGGGTGATAGAGCTTGGCAAGGCGCAAGTAGGCCTCTTTCACCTGCACAGGACTGCTGTGTCCCTCGTCAGGCAGTTGCAGAAGCCTGTAGCTCTCTTGCAGGCTGCGGCTGATCTGGCGCATGGAGCTGAGCGCTCTGAGCAACAGGGACTGTCGAGACAAGACGAGCAGAAAACGGCCATGGTAGAGGCCGCTGCAGGAAGCCAGGAGGTGGAAAGTGCAACTCATTTCTGGCACACTCCTGTGGATTTGAAAAGCAAAAAAAGTTATTAAAAAAGACAACCAGTCATATCAAGGATCTTTAAAGAAAGGTAGCTCATTCTGTCGGGTAGAAGATATCGTACAGAAATAACAAAGCAAATCTTTTGTCAGGAAGCAATGATGTATCCAAACAGTTGTACAAATAAGCTCAATTAAAGACTAGTCTTCTCAAAGTAGCAAGTAAAATTGTAGAGGTACATCAGGTCCAGCTCTGAATATCTATTGTTCAGGGAGTTTGAGTTAGTTACTGATAGAGATTTATTTTTAGTTTTAGTTTTGCTTTGGTTTGGTGTTAATTGTGTCTCAATGTCATCTGCTTGCAAACCAAATTTGGGGCAATAAAGAAATATTGATTTAACTTATCATGATAATGAATTGCCTTAATTTTTAGCACATTTATAATGCTGGTAGAACATTTTGATAAATATTTACCACATTATAAAATGACATGCCTCACTTAACCCTCGTGTTTTATATCCTCATTGTTTGGGGCCTTACAGAATGAATGTATGTATGTATGTATGTATGTATGTATGTATGTATGTGTAAATATAATTGCAAAATAAACCATTCTTTACTTCAACTATTCTTTTTTTCTGACCTTATTAAACCCCAATATGTATAACTTTATTGAATTGGTAACCCTTTCCTTTGCCATAAACTGGGCTTGTACATTTGATGAAGGTGTCAATAAACAGAAATTACCACAAAGTATTCACATTATACCACTGTCTATACTGTACTATAAGGTATTCTTATTATACCACTGTCTATACTGTACTATAAAGTATTTATATTATACCACTGTCTATACTGTACTATAAAGTATTCTTATACCAGTCTATACTGTACTATAAAGTATTCATATTATACCACTGTCTATACTGTACTATAAAGTATTCTTATTATACCAGTCTATATTGTACTATAAAGTATTCTTATTATACCAGTCTATACTGTACTATAAAGTATTATTATTATACCAGCCTATACTGTACTATAAAGTATTTATATTATACCACTGTCTATACTGTACTATAAAGTATTTATATTATACCACTGTCTATACTGTACTATAAAGTATTCTTATTATAGGGGAGAGTGGGGTAAGATGAGCCAATTTTTACTTATGCTGTCCTCGAGGTTTGGAAAAATGAGACAGAAGTAGGATGAAAACATGAACCTTAATTTCAGGATGTCTCCTATCAAATGAAATTATGAGCATGCATTTATCACAAAGCTGTCTGAAAAAAATGACCTTCCAAAAAAAAGTGCTCCTGTGGCTCAACTTGCCCCAGGTAAGGGGTAAGTTGATCCAAGTCAGTGGGTAAGTTGAGCCATCGTGGGGTAAACTGAACATCTAAGTTTTTAAGTTTAAACCTCAGCATAAGTGTGTTAACAAACAGTTTCACAGTT
>CAKAKR010028704.1:972-21329 GCA_916700685.1 Adelosebastes latens | reverse complement strand
CCGCCACCGCCACCAAACCTCCCAGATCGATGCGGCTCACTGATGTGCCGTCCGTCAAATCCTTGGGCTAAGCAATACACCACCTACCCATAAGGAGTGATGGGTGCGAGACAGTGCATGAAATGGAGGTAACACACACACACAGACACACACACACGTGTGCTCACCAGTTTCCTGAAACGGATCACTCAATCTGGTGCCAAACGATGAGAATTTTTTCTGGCTGTTGTGCCATCTTTCTCCCCGGCTCTCCTTCCCCTCGCACTCTCTCTACTCACATCCTTGACATGTCATGATCAAATGGGTGCTTTTAGAGTTCAGCGGTTGACCTGGACTCCAGGAGGCCGCCATTCCATCACGTCCCCCCGTCTTCCAACTCGCATTCTTTTATCACTTCATCCCTCCATCACCCCCTCCATCACCTTACATCCTTTTTCTCCATCAACAAATCCCACCATTTCTCTTCCACTCGGGACGGATAGTTTCCGTATCATTCACCTTTATGTGAACAACCCCCTCCAACCCAACTCATACCCCTCACACCCCCCCACAACCACCACCCTGTGCTCTGCAAGGTATGATAACTGACTGGCTGAGAGGGTAATGGTGAAATGGAAGTGTGGCCACAAGCATGAAATGAAAACATGGGTGACCCACGAAAAGAAATCTATCTTGAGCAGATGCCAAGAGAAAGAGGAGCATCTTGATTTTGCCACGTAATCCTCAAATCGCTCCACTCTACCTGATAGCATTATGAGATTAGTGTCGCACGGTATACCGATACTAGAAAGGTATCGCAATACCCTGCCATTAAAAATGGTGCGATACACAATTTTAGTAGTACCGCTACTTAAAAGCCGTGAGATTTCCTATGAGTTGCATCGATGTGCAGCGCTCTGCTTTAGAGGACGGCATTAGGATTGGGATCCTGTGAGAGCAGGCGGTTAAAACTTTGCTGCTGATGGAGCAAGCGGTCAAAAAAACTAACTGTGCAGATAACCAGAAAGATGGAGTCAAGAAATGAGGTTGAAAAAATGATTAAAGCAGGTCATGAATCTCTCGCCAGCTGCATATTCTCGATCTAAGCTGGTTTCTATATCAGCAGAACTCCCTTAAAAAAAAACATGAAAAATAACAGCACGGCTCTAAATACCGACCGAATGCACCAATAAAATTAGATTCAACATCTTTTCTGAATTTGTCCAAGCATCTCCTATAATTTGGCAAACACATAATCCACCAAGGAGCAAGTGTTAACGTTATTAAATTATTTTATACCGTGTTTCTCAGTAACGGGAAATGGTTGGAGAGGAAAAGCGGTCCAGCGAGAGTGATTCTCTTCACACCACTTCAACACAACACAGCGCTTTCTACAGTTACTATGGTGTCTTCCTAATTTTAGCAGCTTTTCCTCTCATCAACTTCTCACAGAACTTCATCTGATTTTATTATCATTGTGTGGGGTTTTGTTTTGGAAGCCTCTCGTCGTCTTCTGTGCTGCGGTACCACTCTCCGCTGTAACTGTTGCTAATGCGCCAGCGGGGGCGCTGTTTTACAAAAAAATAGCTGTATTAAATGCTTTTTAATAAGAATAAAATATGTATCTAAACATAGATAAGTTATTAGACAATTAGAAATAAGAATACAGATGAAATGTAAATATGTGTGCATTATCAAAAATAAATGCACATATAAAATTAACTATCAAAGAAATCACATAAACTTAGGGGACATCAGATTTTTACACACCATTTCACTTTTTTAATGAATACATTTTTATATATTTTAAGTTCCATGTTTTGTCATCTATTTTTCCATTACTCTTCCGAATGTTTCAGATTTTTGCCGTGGTATCGTTTCAGTATCCGTATCGAGATATTTAGGCAGGGTATCGTCGTTGTCGTGACAACACTTATTAAAACAATGTCATTCTTAGAGTATCGGTACTAATAAAATGGAGTATCGTACAGTTTGATACCATGTGATTTTTTTAATTAATAAATTTTAACATTTTTAATATATATATATATATATATACTTTTTTTATAAGATTTTTAAGTTCCATGTTCTATCATGTATTATTCCATTAATTTTCCAGATGTTTTATGTTTTTGCCGTGGTATCGTTTCAGTATTGAGATAGTTAGGGGTATTGTATTATTATTATGTACTATTGTAAAGTCATACTTTTGGTATCATGACAACACTCTAAGATGCTGTATTTTAATAGCTGGCAGACAAATGTGCATTAACAACGAAAAGAGCAATGACAAACACAAAGCACGGGCATTATTCATTCTCAAGGTACCCTGTAATGTAGTGGTTGACCTATATGATCAAACTTATTCTTCACATACTCTATGTGACTTCCAAATATAGACGTACGAGCAATATAAGTTCAAACGCACCCACGTTTTTTAATGCACACAGTGTTCAAAATGCCCGTATACACTCATGCATACTCATACAACCGAGCCTTAATAGCGTTCTCATATGCTTCCTCGGTGTCACTTTACAAAAGCCACGGCCCACGACTTAAAACGGATTTCATTCATGTGCAAATTGTGGTTAAAGTTCACCCCTCCCCTGAATACAAATACCTGTAATACGATTTCAAATGCATGCTATTATTGATGGAAGTGGATGAATGCTGGAAAGAACCGAGGCAATTGCTCCCTTTTGTTCCACGGATCAACTTAACAGTCACAACGAAGAATAACAATATGATAATTTAACACTTTAACCCTGACTTTTACCTCAAAGTTTGTTTGCAGGGGGACAGAAACTAATAAAAAGGCATCGGTATTTACTGCTGGTGTACATTTATAATGAACAGGATTTTACGAGTCATTGTGAGATGCCGCAATTAACGGTATGATGCACATGCAGGGGGCCTCGTTTAAAGCCAGCTCTGCATATGGCAAGAGGAAGCAAGCTGCGGTTACGGGCCTCGAGTCGACTGTGGGTGGCCGAAGGTATATGGGAGGGGAGCTGGTGCGCCGGTGTAAACGCGGGGCCCTGCGTGAGCAATAAAAGAGATATTTACTGTAAATCTTCAGCAGCTAGGGGAGCGATAAACATCACAAACACAATCAGCTGCTGCTTTAGTGCTGCCTACGCATCTGTTCTTCTCCTGGGGAGAAAGAGAGAGTGAAGGAAGAGAGAAGGGGAGAGTGAGGTGAGGAGGCAATCTACTGTATGGCTCCCGCTGCATTGTGGACACACTGTGCCTAAAGTGAGTGGCTGAATGATTGTTTGGACAGGAGGGATGACGGGGGAGTTTTTGTTTTTTGTTTTTTTTCGCAAACCTCTGTGGATTTTACCTGTGGTAGGATGCTGAATCCTGAAGTTAAGGGTTCATTGAACTGATGACAAAACCCCTAAGAAATAGCTCATAATATTATTGGATTATCATCAATCATAAAGCATGCACCTTATATTGTTCCCTATAGCCCTATCCCTTGGGGGGGAAAAAATGCCGTAAATAACTACCCAAAATAACTACCTAAAATAAATCAGGAATAGCTCTTCAACCATATGGCTTATATGTATATGCCTGGTCTCTTTTGAAAGGTAAGAAGCTGAGGAGTATAAATCCATTGTAAGTGAACTATATTACCATGGGCATTACATTGGAGAATATCAATAAAGGAAACAATACAATTTTTATCCTCGGCTAGTATAAAATCTTAATTTCAAAGGTTGATGCAACTAAATGTCTTCTCCTACTCTTTGACTACAACTGTAACTGTAAATCTGATGAAAATACACTAAAATACAACATCTATGATACAATTTATAAAGATATACACAGGCGCTGTCCATGTTTTGGCAACGTTTACTGTTTACATGTTGAAGTTGAGTCAAGGTGCATTTTAGGTACGCCAGAAAGGTCGTCATTTCTAGTTTCCAATGATACCAAGCATGCTATTGTAGACTTATGAGAAAATGAGTGCAGATCTTTTGATCACAACTTGTTTTTTTATATTTACAAAGTTTATTTCTGTGCAACTTTATTGTTAAAGTACTTTGTTAATAAGACATGGTTTGGACAATATACATTTGGTTTACTGATTCTGAAAGACCTCAAAATAGTATAACATTCATCTCTTCTATTAACAGACGATTATGAAATAGCAATGATTGGTAACTACGTCACCGGTCGCCCCCTTCGAGTTTAAGTGGTTTTGAGATTTACTCCATTAGATTCACATTTTTCTTTTAGTGATTCACTTTTTCTACATCACTCTGATGTTCTCTTCTCAAATAGCAAATAGCCTGTGCAGTGATGATGGACAGGGATATAAAAGCAAGTCTGGAGTTTGACCCAGAGTGACCCAACACACAAGGTTGTCATGATACCCTAATTTTAGCCCAAACAAGAATATGCTTTTAAATGTTACAAGGATTGTACATAATAAGGATAGATAGATAAATAGATAGATAGATAGAGAATAATAATGGGCATTTGCATATATTTGCAAAATGAAGCTAATGGAGGGTAAAGGAAATGTCAATAGAATTTCACGTTATTATTCAAAGCATAGATTAGCAGCGGCCCTGCATGGAAAAAGATGTGAGTGAGCCATGTTAAGCCCTCTAAAAAGACATGACCTGTTTCATTACTGGCACTGCTCTACAAGCATTAAAGCTATTTAGAAATTATTAGCTTTAGATCTTATATTTATGTTCAAATCAAAAGGAGAGAGTGCACATATCACACTGATACATGACTTACACAGAGGATGCAACAATTAACTGATTGGTCAATCAGCTATTATATTAATCGACAGTTATTATGAGAATCATTTAATTGGTTTGAGTAATTAAAAAAAAGTCAAATACTCTGATTTCAACTTCTTAAATGTGAAAATTTTCTGTTTTTTTTTTTTACTCTATGACAGTAAACTGAATATATTGGGGTTGCGGATAAAACAAGACATTTGAGGACGTCATCTTGGGCTTTAGGAAACACTGATATGTTTCACCGTTTTTAGTCATTTTATAGACCAAACAACTAATCGATTAATCAAGAAAATAAACAACAGATTAATTGACAAACGAAAATAATTGTTAGCTTCAGCCCTAGCATCTTCCTAACTGAAGTCTATCTGGAAGTATTAAACTGAAGTATTAAACTGATTAGACACATTTAGGAAAATTTAATTAGAGTATATGTATGGTTCAATAAGGAAGCTGGTTAATAATTAATAATTGACTTATGGAGAAGGGGTGGGATTAAATAAGTTTATACTTCTTCTCACTCCTTTTCGAAAATGTAAATCAAGGCATCTAGTGTTTGACAATTTATTTTTCTTATGCTTTTCATTGTACGTAAATACTACTTGTTTCTGACTGTCCACTTGTTGGTATGATCATTATTTTTCTTTATTATTTTGTATTCTACATGTTCAAAATAAATTTTGAAATTAAATGAAATATCAAGTAGAGATAAGAATATAACAAGCCAGATGACAAATTTACATTCACATCAGATCATATCAATGCATGCATCAAATACTGTACATAACTGACAAATCCCTCCCTATGTATGGGATAATGGAAAAGCACATACATGCAGCATTTCTCACCAAGTTCCTTATCAGAGCTTATTATAGCCTACAGTAGCCTACAACTTAAAGCCAAACTTATAAAGGCATGAATGAAAACAATCCAAAAAAGCAACTTCCAGACCTTTTGCACAGGCTACAACAATCACAAATCACACATGTAAAATGTAAAATTCAAAACTAGTTTGCAGCTCTGCAGGCCCCGAGTCTATGCAAAGACAAATGTCAGTAGCCTCAACACAAACAGTAATATTAGAGCACACAGCTTACATTTTACAAGCAATATAAACACTTTAACAACAGCACAGTGTCTGTCTGTATGCACAGCCACAAGAGGAAAGCTATAGAGCAAAGCAGAAAAGAGGAGAAAATTGTGTCTGCCTCACTTACTGCTATTTGAAGACCATCGTCCTTCATCATGGAGGCAAAATGTTCAATAGCACGTCATCTTCCATTGGCATTCGGGTCTTCCACCTCACAAAACTGCAGATTTGCACTGTCCAACTCTTTCCATCCCAAGTTTTTTATCGTCTTCATTATATTATATATATATTTCAGAGTAACGTTAGCTACATGTAGGCATTCTAACTTCAACCGATCCCACGATGAAGCATGCTAGCTACCTAATTGACAACTTCACCTGACTTCATTACAACGGGTGTGACAACGTGATTACCTGTTGTGTCTAGATTGGTCTAGAAGGGCACCCATAG
Organism: Adelosebastes latens; assembly: GCA_916700685.1. NCBI lineage: Eukaryota > Metazoa > Chordata > Actinopteri > Perciformes > Sebastidae > Adelosebastes > Adelosebastes latens. The sequence continues at coordinate 15,047 of CAKAKR010028704.1, read as the reverse complement.
CAGACTGGAGAAACTATCGCGAGATTGTTAAGATTAGGCATTGATCTCGATTAGTTAAGGATAGGCGGTTCGCGAATTTCGCGAGAGTTTCTTTTGCAGATCTCAGATCAGATTTCGCAATTTGCAGGTTCCCTTTTAGACACGACCCTATGATATTTCACCACACAAGCTGACATTGATCATTGTTTTTTGACATCTTTTAATTCATTTAATTTAAAGACAATATTATTATTTAAAAAATAATAATATAAAAAACCAATAAAAAATCATGACTTTTTGAATAAGTTATATTCTGGATATTAAACATGTTTCATTTTAACATTTAAATAAAGTCCAAGGCACTCTTCTGGCAAAAAATAAAAGCTTTATTCAAATGGCTATTTCATTATGAAATTCTCAAGGTACATGTTCAGTTTGGGTAACAACCGTAGCCATAATTAAATTGCCATTTGAATAAAGGCTTTTTATTTTTTGCCAGAAGAGTGCCTTGGACTCCCCCTTTTTTTTAACCTTTGTGTACCCTACCAAAGAGCACCTTCATCACACTGATTTGAACTTCCGAGCACTCTGGACTTTTTTCAGATAGAAAATAAATATTTTAATTTAATCTAATTAAATTTTTTTTAAAAATTACCAAGGACAAGATCAGCAGATCATATGTATTTTCTCCATATGCTGAGCTGTCCTCGTAGCACAAGAACCTCCTTTTCTCTAAAATGTTGTGATCAATGTCTTTTTACAGCAGGAAACACAGCGACTTTTGGATGTGTGACAAATCTGGGTGCTTAAATATTATTTAATCAATAAATAATTGATTTATCTTTATGTTTAATTATTTGCACACAAATAAAACTTCATAAAATCCAGAAAAAAATAAGAAATGTGACAGGAGAGGTCAAGAAGCCACAGACTTATACAACAGATCTCCCCTCAACGTAAGGAGTAAAACAAAAGAAAATTGAGCTAACACAATTAAAAAAAAAAAAAGACAACAAAAACACTCAAATTAAGCAGGAAAATGTATTAAACATAATGAATTAAATGCGACGACAATTTCATTTTAAAGTTTCATGTATACCACGATATCTGAGGGAGCACTGGCCATGTATCGTTTTGTAAGGTGAAGATGATCAACCCATCTAGTATTATATGAGTGAATTTGAGAATTCAATTCATATATTCTCTCTGCATGTCAAAGTGTCCTTGAGTGAGACACTGAACCCCAAGTTGCTCCCTGGGTGCTTTACAGCAACCCACTGCTCCTAAATGCTAAGGATGGGTTAAATGCAGAGGTCAAATTTCATGTATGTGATGATGAAGTAAAAAAAAAACATGTTGCAATCCACAGTTAACCTATTGGTTCCAAACCTTAAATCACTTCCTGTGCACCAGAGGACTTCACCCTGGAGAGACCCAGTACATGCAGATGTTTAGAGATGCTATAACAACTATATAGATGCTCGTATGAAGGGCGCATCCAGTAGGTCATGTGGCTCTGGTGTCAGGGCGAAGAAGACTGATGGAGGGAGAGCTTGATGAAGGTGAGAGCGTGCCATCTGTGCAGCTCTCGCAATTTCTCACCTCACTGATGCACGACACATTTACACAACTCCTTCTCTCTTCTGCTTCCCATCTTCTCCCGGTCTTCTCTCGAGCTGGCCGCCACCACCACCACCACCCATCTGCAACTGCACCAGTCTGCTTCACACTCTCTTTTGCTGCAATTTCCCTACATACTTACAGTACATGCATCCCCACTCGCTCAATGCCGGGTAAAACACCTGGAAGAACTACAGTAATTGTAAGGTTGGCAAATTGATTGGAGGGTCACCGATATCAAACGGCAGTTCACTACAATGACCGGGCTGCGGAAATGTCTTTTCAATTTTCAGTGGATGGAGAGGAAATGGACACGAGGCGGCGATGGGAAGAGAGTGACCTCGGCGTCGAATCGGTGCCCCGCAATCACCGATAAAGATCCCTTATGGCAAAGAAGAGGTCAGCATCCAGGGACGGGCAGTGAGATTGTATCTGGAGAGCAAACCTGTCTGGGAAAGAGCTGAGAATTCCCCTTAGACAAGTCCATTTACCAGAGGCAGTGGAACAGGGAGAGACATGTGGAAATGGGCTCAGAGAGACAGAGAAAGAGTAGGAGAAAGAAAAGGAAAGGAATACAAGACAAAATCTAACAAAAAACACAGAGATTTCACACAGTATAAAGAAGAATACAGACAGTCTTAAACCACTGGGTCTCAGAGAGAAGAATAAAAGCTTCTTGACTCCAAGATCGTTTAATGACCTGCAGTAGACTTCATTGTTAAATCTCACCAATCATCCACCCAACATTTTAGGAGTGAGCAAACCACATGTGCACATGCAATCTTTAAAGCCTTTTGAGCTACTAGCAGCCTCTCCTTACTTGTGTTTAAAGGAACAGTGTGTAACATTTCGAGGGATCTATTAGCAGAAATGGAATATAATATTCATAACTATGTTTTCATTAGGGGGAAATCACCAGAAACTAAGAATCGTTGTGTTTTCGTTAGCGTAGAATGAGCCCCTTCATATCTACATAGGGAGCGGGTCCTCTTCACGGAGTTCGCCGTGTTGCACCGGCCTGTTTCTACAGTAGCCCAGACCGGACAAACCAAACACTGGCTCTGGTGCAGGCCTGCGCAATTTACTTTTTTAGAAGGGCCAGATTCTGAAAAAAGTGAGGGCCGGAAAATAATTTTTCTGATATTGTTTATTTCATATGTCTTACCTGTAAAGCTAGGAATTTAAATGTGAAATCAATGATCCTTTTTAATCTTAGAAGTCTCATCGGATAAATAAAAACTTAACCAAAAAAACACTTAACAGGGGGAAAAAAAATGGAAGAAACCTCAGGAAGAGCAACAGAGGAGGGATCCCTCTTCCAGGACGGATAGACGTGCAATACTGTAGATGTGGTGTGTACAGAGTAACAACATAATGAAAATACAACATAGACAATCCATATGACAAAATAAAAATGATACATATAGTGTGAAACATACATACGGAGATAGATCCAGGAGATGTCAAACACATAGAGCCTGAGCAACACGACTTCCTCTCCACCATGGAACCTAGAGAGAGGACCAGATTTTTGTGCTCAACAACAGACATAAATATAAATTGGCCAATTGGCCTACTAATAAAATGACGATATTCTAATAATCAAACAATGTAAACACCCATAAACTTAGAATTTCAGCAGGTTATTTAAATAAAAACACAATATTTCTTTTAACAGTCTGTAAAGCTAAGAATTTAAATGTGAAAACAATGCATTTTTTTAATCGTAGAAGTAGTTTGTTGTTTTAATAAACACAATGTTGCATTTAACATCTTTTTTATTCAGTGTATTTGTGTTTGTATAGTGTGAGTGGTAACGTTGATGAATGGGAATGTTAAAAAAATAATTTAAAAAACTCTCCTATTGGAAAAAAGTTATTTATTAACAATTTTAATGCATTTTTTCATATTCATAAATGATCAAAGGGCCGGATTGAGGTTGTCAAAGGGCCAGATACAGCTCAAGGTTCGCTAATTGAAAAGGCCTGCTCTAGAGAGAGCCTTTCGCATTTTAATGTCACCCGAAGGCCACCGTAGTGGCCGCAGAGTGCAAAACCGAGGTACCGCCAGCCACAGTCTGACTTCCGTTGCTCTTTAAGTAGTGTTATTATAGTAAGGATAGGCTCTTTGCACTCGGCAGCTCACATTACTGCTCTAGGAAAGGGAGGAGTGAACGGAGGGGTACTCGGTTGGTTGCAATCTGCAACCACACCACTAGACGCCGCCAAATCCTACACAATGTCCCTTTAAATGTGAATTACTATGAGAAGAACGTTGTTGGCTGATCTCAGTACTGGTGTATATGATGAATGCTACAGTTTGCATCCTTGCAAGTGTTTTACAATGTAACCCAAAATGCTCACTAAGTTGTATGTCATGATAAGTTACTCTTCTGCTCTGGCTTTCTTTATCCATTTTTTTTGCCAAAGCCTCTTAAAGATACCCTGCAAAGCAAATACTTGTAACTAAACGATTCATCTATTTAAATATTATATCAAATACCCTAGCAGAAATGCTTTCCTTTCACTGAACACTCTCCATACAACTAAATCATTGTGTGCGGGCGCAACCGCTGCTACTTTATCTCTGTTGACTTTCTGTTTGTTTTTTGTTTTTTTTTGCATCACAGCTTGTTAAGTTGGGTCTCTGCCCCTGTGAAGTTCCTCAGCCTAAAGCACCCAATTATTGCCAGGAACTGTCAGTGGCCATACATACGCTGTGAAGCTCAAATGAAACAAATGTGGTGTAACAGAACAAAAGCAATCTCTTTTCCTGTGACTGCTTTCATATGTTTGCAATCATAAGGATCACCGAGACATAGAAATAGAATATGAGCTCTGATATGTCCGCACCGCTTTAACAAAGAGATGAGGCTGATTTACAACAGAAAATGTGTTTAGTCTTTGAAGTACAGATCAGCAGTACAACGTCCGAGGCCGGCTTCTGATCACTGAATGCCTTCATGTTATCAAGTTGTTCCTTTACTAAGTCCCCAACTGAGAAAATAAAATAGCGTGCCGTCATTACAAGAGCTTCGGGATGACATAGCATCCATTTACCCATCCAAACTGGCATCAATTTCTCACCCAGGCAAACGTGCAGTCAGTAAATCATCCGACTCTGATAGGTCGTACGGAATAAAACTTCCAAAATGTTTTCAAATCTACATAAATCCATTCTCTAACAGCTTTTAGATAATACACTGTTGTGGCCAGTGGTTACAAAATAGACAAGATTCAACAGCCCGCGAGCCGGCCTCCCTGCATGTATCCCCCTAGCTTCAAGGTTATTGCCGAGCCATTTGTTGCGCGTTAGATAATTGACTCTTAGATGAGGGATAACCATGATTTATGGAGAAAGAGAATACATATTCCTCCATATCTCAGTGGTGATTTATGGCGCGATAGAGCCCAAGTGATGGCCATTTTATCTGATTGTACGTCATGCAAAGTAGTCGATCAAGTCGGCGCAATCAGTCACACCTCGTCCCGGCCGAGATGACAAGGATGAGAGACAGGGGGCTTCTCTCTCTGGATTTCTGTGGTCTACTTAAAACTCTTTAAGGCAAGTTATTATACGCAGAGCTGGGTAAACCATGGCCAACTAAATCACACCCGCCCCACACACACACACACACGCACGCTGGATTTATGATGTGTATGACGGATAAACCCGAGGCCTTGGAGTGGCATTCGTCATATGCAGGAGTGGTCCGCGGCGAGGCTCCACATTTTAAACATATTTAACCTTTTCATGTGCTTATTTTGCGCTCTAACGTGGCTCAACTTTAAAGCCCCCCCTCCAGCCAGCTTTTGTTTTTCGGTTAACATCCTTTCTCAGACAGAGAATGGGGGTGTGGGTGATGTAATTCATTACCATAGCAACCACATTGCATCGTTTTTCAACCCAGTTCAGATGAATTTACTGTTTATCACACCACAAATGACACAAGAATTAGCGCAACACACCGACTTTCTCTCACTCGCTCTCTTCTTTACCGTCTCCTCCTGGCGAGGCGGCCGTCCAGCTGCTACTGCTGCTGCACCGAGGAGCCGCAACGACGCAATCCGGCCACAGCGCACCAGAGGACGGATAGACATGTTGCTGAGGCCCACCATTTGAAATGCAGTTTCGGGACATTTTGGAGGTGCGCCGTCCACAAGCACCGGCCGCTCTCGCCTCAGCTCCAGCACCGACACCGCACCGAGCCGCACCGTGATTTGTTCATTTCTCTAACGGGACTTTTCTCCTGTTTTCTTTTGGGCTGAAAGTTGTGCGCTCCCCGTCGTTCGTACCCGTTAGAGGCCCGCAAACCTCTGGTATCGACTGCTTAGTTATTTGTCAAAAAAAGTTTGGCAAATAATAACAGTGTGGTTAATCAACATTGTCAGAAAATGACTCAAATGAATATGAAATATCATAGAAAGGCCAAAATACACTGGAGGGGGGCTTTAAATGTTGACGTCATTTCTCTTAGAGTGACCAATTCAGTCCGCGCTGCAGCAAACCGAATATCGAGCCTTCTATTGCTGAGAAACTCAATATTTAATTTGACCATAAGTAACTGACGAGAAGAACTCCCTCTTGACCTTTTGGATGCAGATCCTTAACACTTCAGATACCGTATGCAAGTTTGCGAGTGTGTGTGTGTGTGTGTGTGGGCATGTGTGCGACTCTAGCGCCATCAATTATTAATTCTCCATATCTAATTCAGGATCCTAGCCCTCTCATATTCTGGGGAGTGCTCTCCTCGTGTCGGCAAAGAAATGGGACTGTAGGTACAATAGATGTTGAAATGATTTGGTTCAGATACCTGCTGTCCTCTCAGATTCAGCACTGGATATTTGGAACTTTAAAACACCTCATACTGGCTTTAATCTAACCAGCGGTATTCACATCCACCACTGATTCAATTTTAATAACACTGCCTGTGGCTGTAGCTCTCTCCAATTATTTGTCATATTAACCTTTTTCTCGCCCTCGGCTTTCGCTGCCTCTGTCCATGCCCTTATCACATTGTTTTCTACTTTTTTCTTTTCTTTCACCACCAGTTGTCTGGTTTATATACTGCCCACAAAGAGACCTCTACAATTCCATTTCTACAAATCAGATGTAGGCTATCCATAATGCATATATCTCTTCTCAAAACTATATTCTCACTGTGAGTTCGCAGCTCATTTTCATTCCAAACTGCTACTCTCTTCACTGATGAAAATCATGGAATAAATCTTTTAAGATACTTTTAAAAAGCAGATACATCCACTCCACCTAGGGATGACTACAGTACAGTATGGGGGTGATTAGAGGAGTCGCAGTGGGGGAGCTCAAAGTGCTGACCAAGCATTCCCTTCACCAGTGGCGGATGCATAAAAGAAGAGCGATGTGATGAAAGTGGACCGAGTGTATTAACTGGATTTGTGCAAATGGTGGGACACAGATTCCTGCTGCCCAACATCCCCAAACAGTGTGTCAGGTTTCAGGTTGGGTTCAGACCAACTTATTGCCTCGGGCTCTTGTCAGGCCGGCGATGCACTGCAGGAAAAGAGAAACATAGTGCGATGTGTTGCATTAGCCTTGCAGACAAATGGTCAATAATGGATGAAATAAAACAACAAACTTGCTAAAGGGTAGCTTCTAAAATATAGGGATGCACCGATCCGTCTTTTTCAGTCCCGATACCGATATTGATACCTGGGCTTTACCGAGAACTGATCTGATACCAGTGTTTAATCAATAAGCTGTATGCCTCGCTGTGTGGAAGTGACTGGGATAATTATTGTATGTGTAAGGAAACATCAGGCTGGACTTAAACATTGCTTTCCGAACTTTGTAAAACAAAATGTAACACATTAATACACAGATATATATTCAATGTCACGAGAGCTGATGGAAATTCATGCAGACTCCTTTTTTTTCGGAATTATATATTATAGCTAAAATAACTGAAATGTGTTAACACTCATTTTTATTAATTTTTACCCAGGCCATATAGTTTCAGTTCAGTTTTTCTTAAAGATATAGTTTTTAGTTAGTTTCAGTTTACTAAAAATATTTTTCACTGCTTATTTTCGTTTTAATTTCAGGTTTAGTTTACTATAATAACCCTGGTCTGGAATTGGTAGGACATGTTGGCACAAGTCAGGTTTTAAAATAGTTCTCCACTGATTTAGTATTGCACTTAATGCACTATAATGTTGTTGGACTCAAGTCATACTTTTTTTTTTTTTTAAGTATCACAATTGATGCAGCAGAACCAGAGCTATTGTCTTTTTGTTCTTGTTTTTTTGTTTCACACATTAATACCACCAATAGTTCGGTCGGAGATTCAGGTGTGTTATGTTAGTAGCGGCTAATGCAGCCTTGAGCCGCTGGCCTCAAGCAGAGATGAGGAGCGGGCCACAGAGGTCTGTTAAGGAGGTCACAGAGGTCTTCTTACTAACTCCTGAGGCAGCGTTAGTTGGAGCGGAAGACTACAAATTTGAAAATGAAAAAAAATCTGACATCACTTGAGGCAATTTATCAGATTTTGTGCAGCTCCCTCTGGAGTCACAAAAGGCTTTATACAACTCTTTTTTTCGCATATGCAGTAGTGGGCTACTCGCTGAGACCTGTAAACAGACTGATGTGTGAAATCAGTGGAGCTCCATTTCAAAGGAATTTTAGGAAATACTTGTGTGTTTTCTCGCGGAGAGTTAGATGGTAATATAAATACCATTTTCAAATCGGTCTGTTAAATACAAAGGTACAGGCGGCAGCTGTTTGAATTAGCATAGCACAAACACTGGAAACAGGGTTAAACAGCTAGCCTGCTCTGACAAAAGGTAACAAAATCCACCTGCCAGCACTTTGAAAGCTCACTAACCATAGATATAAAACTGTTTTATATCTATGTCACTAAATAACACCGGAAGCTAGACTACTGGGAGCAGTAACTTCCTGGAGTATCCACTGGTTGCCTGGCAACTGCTCCCAGCAAAGAAATAATGCAGCACATAAAACCCACTAAAACGGTGGTAAAATTGACGTTTTTACACTTCGGATTTTGTACCGGTACTGTAGGTGAATTTTGTTAGCTTTTGGACAGAGCCAGTCCAGTTGTTTCTTCTTGTTTCCAGTCATGTATGTTAGCTAGGATAACGCTCTGTAGCCTTATATTCCACAGACAGATATGAGAGTGGTATCTCATCTAACTCTCTGCCAGAAAGTGTATAAGCATATTTCACAAAATATCAAACTGTTCCTTTAAAATGTTTCTGAAACATCTCTTTAAATATTCTCCCTAAAGTTGAGCTAACATTTTCTTTTACATCATCTTTATTTACTTGTTTACTGCATTTCCTATTTTCTACACTGCAAAATAAGTCATTTCTGCCTTTTCAGCTCTACCATTGCAATTAAAAGTGATCTATAAACCCCATAAACGTTTAGCAAGATTAAAGATTGCTGATGTCTGCAAAGCGTCGAGGGTGCCAGATGTACAAAGAGGTGGCATATTGATAATGGTATTGCATACTGGCACTGGTAATTTGCGGTATTTTATTAAATGCAAAGCTTATTTTGGATGAAGTCAGCCATTTGTTCATTGTGTAGTGAGTGTAATAACCTCTGCACAAGAATGCTGTTGTTAGCTCCGCCACTTAGAGAATGCAGTATTCTTTTTTTAAGCCGCAGCGACTAATGGAGGCCCTGAATCAGAGACACTGAAGCCACCAACCACCATGTAAGAGCAGCCATTAACTCCACATTTAACCATGAAATGAAAGCTCAACAGGAGGCAACAGTTCATTGCAGGTCAGGATGTACCATCCTCTGCCTCTCTTGCTTTTCCTCTCTGGCTCCTCATTGAGAGGCTTCACATAAATGTTTTACTCAGCCAAGTAAATCCTGCAGCAAGGAACCTCAAAACTAGACAGCATCCACACAATTTTGAACCCTACAGAAGCATACACCTTATGTATATTGTATATATATCAAGACACAAGCACATGCATGAAGATGCGTACTGTGCAAACACATACTCACGCACCATCCCATACTCTCCTTCTCGCTCGCTCTGATTGACAATATTCCAGTCCAAACCCCTGCAGATATCATTTGCAGGTCCGTGCGCCCACGCTGTCAAGTTCCAATGTTTGCCTGAAACAAGAAATGAGATGGAAGTCAGCAGCAGAAAAAAAAAACAACATCTCTGTATACTCTATCTGCCAAGCCAGGCCTTAGCAACACACCTCTGCTCTATGATGGCAGCACAAACCCTGTGGTGCAGCAGAGTTCCCTGTGTGAAGGCTGATCAGACCCTCTCGCCGTGTTGTGTTGTGTGACAGGACACCCACTACTTTGAGGTTAGGCCAGTTTTTCCACCACAGCCTGGGAAAAGAGATAGAGACGAGTGGAATGACAGCGTTTCCTGTTTGTCTATGACAAGAAGTCAAAATGTCATCGCGGAGTACTTAAAAAGACAACCTAGAAAATCCAGTTTGGATTATTGGCCCAAACTCTGAAGACGTGTTACACTTCAATTGACAAATAAACAGAATTAGTTGCTCAGTCGGTGGTTTCATAACCTACTAGAAGCTCCGGCTGTTGCACTTGGTCAGTGCCCCTCGGCGTATGATACAGATGCACCAAGTCACCCTTTAGCATCTACGAGACGCACCAGGCTTTCAACTAACTCCAATGTAAACCCATCCAGGTCAGCTTTAGAGCAACTGACATAGTATAAAGAGCGAGAAAGTACGCTTAGGGAGGGTTGGATGGTTGGGTCAAACAAACAGTCTTTTACCCAGGAGACCGTTGTCCGTGTCCCGTGTGAAACCAAGTCAATGTTGATTTATTTTACCTTACTTTTGCTACGTAAGTTTAGTTACATACTTAACTAACGGTACATACGTAAGTTACGTAACAAGCATACTTATTTTAACCCAAACCATGATCTTTTCTTTTTTGCCTAACCAAGTAGTTTTGTTGCCTAAACCTAACCAAGTGAACCTAAAAACAAAGTAAACCTACGTCCGAAGTTTATTTTGAAAGGACACTCTATGCATGAAATGAGCGGAAACTATACATTTCCTGTGAACATGAAAGTTTATTTTGAAAAGATGCTGTGCATGTAACAAGTGGAAACTGTACATTTCCTGTGACCATGGAAGTATATTTTGAAAGGACTCTAGCTGCTTCTCATTTCCCGATTCTTGCCTCCTCGTCTCCTCGTCTCCTCCCTCCTCCCGTTGTAGGTACTTAGAATGATCAAACTTTGTGCCCTTCACCGTTTGTGTAGCGCCTCATAAGGCGCTGTTCTAAGCGCATTCCTTAATGGCATTTCATCTTTATATTATTTATGTTTCTATCTTGAATGTAGGCTACACCCAATTCACTTGCTATAATGGTGACATATATAATTTATGTCAATCTAAATTTGTATTTTTTGTATTATTTGTATAGTATAATACTTTGCATACAAACATCTGTAGTGCTTCACACAATGCAATACATAAAGGCTGTAATGTGTGTGTTAAAAAAAATCCAACATACGTTCACTCTTGTCACAATATGCCACGTTGTGAATTGAATTAGTAACAGTAAATATAGCCTATAAGTTGTCATGAACACTGTTTTGCTCATCTGACAGAGATTATGAAATACAGCGGTAGGCCTATAACAAAACAACGGATAGCTGATGAAGCTGTGCCACATGTCATATTTAATTGACGTTGATTTAAAATGACGGCTCCGAGGCAAGGATGTCTCATTCGTTAAGTGCCTGTTGCCCCGACTCCACTGTCCTCGCGTCTCTTCCTTGCCTCCTCCGCTCGCATCTCCCGTGGGAGGGACTGAGACGCGAGGAGAGGAGTCGAGGAAAGGAATCGAAAAGGGAACAAACTCGGAAATGGGAACGGCCTACTGTATGCATGTAAAAGCGGAAACTGCGCATTTCCTGTGAACACGCAGAAGTTTATTTTGAAAAGACACTACACATGTAACGAGCGGAAACCGACATGCCGGTCCTGACACGTCCAAAACTGACGCTATAGGGGTACCGAGAGCGTTTGTGTATGTGTGTGTGTTATTTTTTAACTCCACTCCACACGCACAAATCTCAGTTTCAGTGGAATCTGAGTTTGACACGCTCAACTCAGGCCTAGCAGCCATGCCTTAGGGCTCCCAAACAACAGCAATGCTTGTCCGTTTGAAACGTTATCCTGTTGACTGCACTACCACTATACTGCTCGGTCACCTCTTTCACTTGGCCTTCCATGAGAGTTATGGGGAGAGACTTGACAATATCCATCCCTTCATGCACTAGTGGGACTACACACAGACACTTGGGTTCCCCTGTAAAAGAAAAAAAAGAAGTCTTTACAGCACAACTTGCCTCTTATTCAGCTTTAGTTGATTCAGTTATAATCTTTTCTAGCATTTCCACAGCTGGCTGGACCATGTGGTCAGTGTGAGTCAGACTTCTTAGTAGCGATGTTCAGCTTAATGGCTTGCTGTGAATGTCCTTGCATGGCTCAGCTTGTGTGTTTCATTTTGTATACTGCGCACACTCTTTTCTATTCATAACAACAAAACTGGCTATTATTTAGTAATGTGTGTGACATCAACGACATGACCTTACTTGTCCTTTTTATCTAGTGCGTGGCAGGATGTGAAACGTAGCTAAGGTTAGTGAGCTATTATGTGCATTTTTTTTTTTTTTTTTTACATTTATGTTATATTACAGTACCATAACTGCTTTTGCCTGCTACAGCTGTGGCATATAAGATTGTTCATATACTGAGTCAGTCTGCTACCTATTACTTTTCTTTCACGGTGATAAGTGTAGTTAAAAGAACTGCTTGAAGAATGAGGAATAGAGAATGACATTTGAGGACAACTGCCCATGAGCAGCAAGTTGAATTGACTAGTATTATATGGAAGTTTTTTGGCCTCTTTGTTCAAATGGCAGTGCATTTCGCAATTGTCAAATCAATATGCAAAGTAGTAATGCAATTTAAAAAATGCATTTTGCAAGTGTTAATTCAATATGCAAAGTAGGCAATGTGATCCTGAATTCAGTTTGAGTTATTTTGATTAAAAATTTAAATGAAAGCTCAATCAATTGCATGTTTTTTTTTTTGGTCTCTTTATTCAAATGACAATATGAAACAGCGACCCCCAGTCTATTGCATCTAAATATTACCACGCTGTTTTGTTGTCAAAATTCAAATGTGAATGCAATCTGTCAGTCCTCTCATCAAGGCGGGTCTTCAGTTTGACGTCACTCCTCGCTCAGTGACAGCCCGACCGGAGTACTAGCCAATCAGAGACAGAGTAGGGCGTTTCATGCGATGTCTTCAAGCTTGTTGCGTATTAAGGCAGTAACTGTGGCAGCAACTCTGCAAGCACTTTGGCAAGAGTCCTACAAGTGTGTGTATGAATAAAACATTGTCTAATTTCTAAGGTGTTGAACCTTTCTGTGAGTTCTGATTTAGGGAAACAGCTCTGATTAACTGAGTCTAAGTAAGAAGAACATAATGTTGGTACTGTAGTGCTATCAGAGGTGCTCCCTAAAGAGGTTAGACAAATGGACGTGGGAATGCAGACGGTGACAGTGAGAGAGAGCTTCTGCCGAGACACAGTCTGGGTTTAAGGTCAGTAGCGACAAATGGCGATCATAAAACATCTTTTGTTCAGACACACACAGCCACCTAAACCCCGTCGCAGCAGCGGGCTGCACCGCTCACACAGAAACTAAACTGACTATTTTTCTTATAGTAGTTTTTTTATTCAGTTTGTGTCGTTTTTGTTTTGAGTGGGGTTCAACAAATGAAATACCAACTAGCTTACATATCGATAATGTGAAGGTGTCTTTATAAATCTGTATATTTCTGTTTCAATTGTGTGTGCATTTGACCTTTCCTACTCATTTTATTCATTGATTTATTTGCATTTTTTTTTTCAGTTTGTAGACCTGCATCACCCTGCCAGAAGCGTCAGACTGAACCACTGGGTCTCAGCAGAGGTGGGGAAGTGCTTTTTCACCTTTCACAGTATACTGTAACTTTACAGAAAATGTTGTACTTTATTGAGCTCTACAATGTGAAGCTGCCACACGGCTGGGTCTATTAAAGGCAAAGTGTGTAGCATTTTGGGGGATCTCTTGGCAGAAATGGAATATAATATTAATTAATGCTTGGTACACGAGATAAATTTAATTTGGTTGTAATCTGCAACTTCACCGCTAGATGCCGCCAGATCCTGCACACTGCTCCTTTAAAGCAGCAGTAGGCAAGATTGGAGCAAATATGATTAAACAAAGTATTTTTTATAAAACGGTCACTATATAATGACAGTAGTGCATGAGACAGGTAATCTGAAAAAAAACTATGTGCCCCTATGTCCTCCAGTGTCATCCATTGGTCCTAATGGCATTTGCAAGATTTCACAGACCGGAGGAAAACAACCAATTAGAGCCGAACAGCCAATAGGAAAAC
>CAKAKR010028595.1:0-12175 GCA_916700685.1 Adelosebastes latens | reverse complement strand
AGAAAGTTTGTGACCGGGCAGCCATGTTGAGATCTATTGAAGAAATACCAAGCACCGCCCACCAGCCGGAGCACAGCCAATAAGAACGCTCTCTCTCTGAAATGACCTGTGATTGGAAAAAGCCATGAGGAGGTGCAGAAGTCTAGTTTCCTCTCAGAACACTTGAATTACAATATGCTGAAAGGTTATTATGGAATTTTTGCCCAATGATGCCAAAAATATACTGCCTACTGAAGCTTTAAATAAGCCCGAGACCGACCCGACCTCGGATGGATTCAGCATCCCGACAGGCTTGCAGACCTCCACTCTCTCTCTCTCTCTCTCTCTCTTTGTGAAAATAATAATAATATAATTTTCCCATATGGGGAATTGACATTTCTTTATCGTTATTATTTTAAACATTTTTTTAATTTTTCCTGCTGTGTGCTTCATTTAAAACGGTCAAATAATTTAGTCTGGAACCTGCAGATAAAATGCTTTTGAATGATGTTGTGTCGATTGAAATAATGCTACGCCATCATAATTATGAATTCACTGATCAATTATCTAACCTGGTGCTTAACGTTCCAATGCTATAAATCGCCTTGTATTTTAATCTTAATGGCCTTTGTTTCTCTGTTCTCTGTCATTTCAGCCTTAACCGCCTACACGTACCTCACCATCTTCGACCTGTTCAGGTGAGTGTGTTCTGCATTATCTGGAACATGAGTGAGTTTTCTCCCATCAGCTTTGCCCCCAAAATATTGTACTATATCCATTTTTGAACAGAGAGAGAGAGAGAGAGAAAAAAAATAATAAATGATCAATCTCCCCAAAATGCCATATCGGGTTCCAGCTTCTTAAATTTTTCAATGCCCTGCTTTATTTTGTCTAATATTACAGTAAATATCATTTCTTTGTGCTTTAATTTGTTGTTCAAAAATAGCTTGTTTTATTCAGACCAAGGGCATCTAAAGGCATCATATCAGGTTGCTTCTTCATTATTTTATTATATTTTATAGGCCAAACAATCAATTTAATCTGCAGATTTATTAAAATAATTCTTACATGTTGGAGTGTGAAAAATCCTGAAACACAATGAGATGTGAGGTAACACTCAGTCGGCTCAGCTGTGGCGAGGTTTGCTGTTTTGATGGAGAATTTCCACTCATAAAAAATTCATTTTGAGAATATAATGAATAAAAGATAAATTAAAGAAGCGAACTTTAGCTGACCTCTCTGTTGTTTCTGTATTTCATTGTCTACCATTTGTCTCTCACTGGCTCTCTTCTTATTTGCCCTTCTCGTGTCTCCTGTGCAGGGTCTGAAATTAACTTTTTTTAACCTCCTGCCACTTTGGCAGTTAAGTTGGTTTTTTTTTGCCACTCAGAAATTTTATCTGCCCATTTTGAAATCTCTGCGCTAATTGAAGGAATAACATTTTAGATCTGAAGTCATTCAATGTTTCATATATTTAACATAAAAAACATTATATATACGGTAAATTACAGTGTTCAAATTACACCGTAGCTTCTGGGGGGGCTCCATTTTTGGGGGGAGGAAGGGTACTGTACACAGTACTGTACTTTGTTATTGTCATCTATAGGGGTTATTTGCATAAAAACACACAATTCAAATGATTATGATAATTTAAATATTTGCATTGATTAAAAAAAATCTTGGTAAGTTGTTATGAAGTTAAACAGGTCATAATTCTCTCTCTAATATCTATTTTGTATTGATGTGAAAACATCTCCTTCAAACAACTGGATTTATTGAAGTTTCTCGCAAAAAACCTTAATTTTCGAGATTACATTTGAACACATCGAGATGACGTTGTAATTTACCTTCACCCAATAGTCGTTTTGCTGAGCAGACCGTGAACGCCTCATAATAATAATTCAATGGAACCTCCGTTAACGTTAGTTACTCCGCTATTTATCCAATCAGGACTGTGCTGCCCACCGACTGCTAACAGCTAACATTACTAACTCTCCTCCTGACGATTTCAACACAGATTTGTTGTTCACAGTGTCGCATTATCAGGGAAAAAATAGGTTGCGCCCCTCAGGTTTAGTAGCGCCATGCTTTTGAGCGCTTTTTTTTCTCTCCGCCTTGGCTCCGGTCCAAAACAAACTGAAACATGATACGGCGTGTGTACGCGTCATAGTGAATGCGTATCGGAAAGCATCAATAAGAGGAATCGATAGTCACGGAGGCATGAGATGCCAAGAAAGCGGACAACTACGGTTCTCTATTCCCATCACTAGCGTTTTCCCTGCCTGCCAAAGTGGCGGGTGTCTTGATGATTTCAGCCACCACTGCCAACAATTTACCCGCATTTGGCGGGTGCTAATTTCAGACCCTGCTCCTGTGTCTTTTATCTATAACCCATTTTTCTCTTTCCCTGTTAAAACCCTTCCTTTCTCTCCTCGCTCTGCAGTTTGATCACCTGTCTCATCAGTTCCTGGGTGAGCATGAAGAAACCAAGTCAGGTCTACTCCTTTGGGTGAGTTCACCTCTATAATCTGTTATACAGTAGATATCTGTATCGGTAGATCTTTAATCAGAGCTTCATCTGTGTTTGTTTATGTGCTCTCATTCACTGCTGTCACATCACGCACACACACACACACACACACACACACACACACATACACTGTAAACACAGATGTGGCATCGACAGAAAAGCTTCAGTTACTGCTGTCTGGCTCAGTCGAATGGCTCATAAACACACTGCTAGTTTTACAAGTGTGTGTGTGTGTGTGTGTGTGTGTAGTGTGTCGATCGCCCAAATAAGAAATATTATAGTATGTTTTTTTTTGTTTATTCTCACTCACCTCCAAACACACACACACACACACACACACACCAGTCCTGTCAGCCTGTGAGATGGCTCTGATTTACCAGCTTTTACATTACGTCCCTTTACGATGAGGCGCACTAAACGGTATGGCGTCGAGTGAGGAGCCGGGAGATGTTCAGACCTCCACTTCGTCTGCCTACCCAGGCATTTGCGCCGTAAAAGTCAGTGTTTGACCGCGATGCGTGTGTCTGTGTGTGCGAGGCCCACGGACCTGTCCTCTCATCATTCCTCCCAGGAATCTGTCCCTCAGTCAAAGATCCGACTAGGGCTGACCCGCATGCTTTGAAGCTTCGATCGTTGCCAAGGTATTCAACCTCCAAATCACTACTCGATTGCTTCATTTTGGATTATTTATTTTTTTTTTATAGATTTTTTTTTTTAGCTTTTATGCCTTTATTGATAGTGACAGAGATAGTACTGAAAGGGGGAGAGAGAGAGAGAGAGAGGGGATGACATGCAGCAAAGGGCCACAGGTCGGATTCGAACCCTGGGCCGCTGCGGTAACCACTCTACCAGGTGAGCTACAGTGGCGCCACATTTTTTTATATATATATATATATATATATATATATATATATATATATATATATAATTATGTAACAATAAAGTATAAATCCCAAAATAGCCCGTGAAATATGGAATAATCCCACAACACTATTCATTATTCATATTCAGCATTAATTATTATTAGTTATTCTCAGACGGATATTGCTGTTTGTTGTGTGTAGAGAAGCATGTGTGTACAGTAGGGAAGTAGCTTTCTCGCTTTTCCTATCTTTTCTTTTACAAAAGCTTTGGGGGTTCGTTTTGTTTTTGAACAGTAACGTTACTGAACTGATTAGTATTTTTGGTGAGTGACTTTGGAACTGGGTTGCACTGGAAATTCCTAAGTGCAGTATTTTGTTGAACGGACTGAACTGAGTTGAACTGGTAATTGCGAAATCCCGAAGTGGAGTCTGACACACCACTTTTTCAGTGTGTCCCACACCGTTGGCTGTTGTCTGCCCGTGTTGGAGGTTTTTCTGCCGATTCAACATGCTGAATCGGCGTCGGAGCCGGCACAGCTCATCGGTGAGAGAAATAACTGTGACTCGCGTTCAGCTTCAGTGCACGAGAAGAGAAACGGAAGTGAGGGAAGCAAGAAAATGAGTAAAGTCAAAAGGAAAAACACCGAAGGCTCTTCTCATTTTTCACTAAGGTGGTGAGTGAGAGTGGTGTGAAAATGGTCAGCAAACGCCACTTTGTTTCAAGTGCGTATAATAACAACGGCTTATATAACCGCCGTCCTCTGTCTTCCTGTTTCCCTTTTTTGAATGACGAATATGAACTACCGCGACCTGCCGGTGTGAGGAGTTATTTCCTCTCAAGTAGGCGCTGAACGTACGTGCTAACTGGCCGTCGGCTGTAGTCTTCGCGGTGTGTTCAAGTGCAACTTTTTGGCCAAGACAAAGGTGACGTGAGGCGACTCAACGGGTGGCCTTCGTCGCCGCTACTTCTTTGATGTCGGCTTGGTGTGTCCCCAGCTTAATAAACTGAACTGATGAATTGGACTGAACTAAGAACTCTTTTTCTTTACCTTTCACCTTCATATAACCTTTGAAATTGAATTGGTGGACGGCTTGATTTTATTTGATTTGAGTGTTTAATTCTAATGCTCATACATTTGTTTGTGTTGAAAACTAACCAAGGGTAATTTTTATTCTGAATGCATATGCCCTTTGTGGGGTTTGATACTGACTTAACTTTTCTGTTTTTGATTTAAACCGCTACAGTGTGTGAGTCTGTATCAGTGGACTGGCCAAACAGTGTATTGGCAGCTGACAGGTGACCTCTGACCTTGAGGTGTGGAAGAGTGATCGAGTGGAAATCTGCTTTTCAGCTTCACTTGGCTCCCATAATACCTCTGTCTGTGTGTGTGTTTGCACGAGCGCGTGCGTGCGTGGGCTTGTGCTTGAGTTTATATATGTGTGTGCCTTCGTGTTCATTTGAGCGTATTGTAGGCATGTGTGTGTATGTGTGTGTTAATGGCCTGCCAGTAAGAGAACAATGGCTCAGCAGCAGATTGCCCAGTTTAACCAGCAGCAGCTTCGGGCTGCTTTAGACCCTGTAGGAGCGGAGCCAGGCCATCCAGGAATTAGTCTGATCCACTTCACCTCAACTTTTTTTCTGTTGTGAAGTTCAATCTTGTGCTTTAAATTACTGAGAAAATATTGTATTTATACACACATTACTACAGGCGCAAGGCTTTAAGCAATGATCCTTCGATGAAATGTAATGCCTGCACACTGACTTCAATCTGCAGATTTATTTAAGCATGCAAGAACATTTTTGTATTCTTACCTAAACTTCTGAGGTTTGTTCATACAAGTGTTCTGAGTTGGATTCAACAAAGGTCCAGTGTGTAGGATCTGGCGGTATCTAGTGATGAGGTTGCAGATTGCAACCAACTGAAGCCTCAAGCGTGTTGGACAACGACAGTGGCCGGGCGCGAAAACGTGAATGACCCCCTCTAGAGTCACTTGTTGTAAGAGTAGTGTGGGTCATTTGGAGCAGAACCAGTGCTTAGAGTGTGTATGTACGTGGGAAGTGAGTGGTGAAGCAAGAGAGAGAGAGCAGCGGCGACGGGAGCGAGTAACGTTATCTACTCCGGCCCAAAAACAGTGTTTGGTTTGTCCGTTCTGGACTACTGTAGAAAAAAGGCGGTGCAACATGGAGAGGACCCACTCCCTGTGTAGATATAAACGGCTCATTCTAAGCTAACGAAAACACGTCATCGTCATCGCCATCATCGTCATCGTCATCATCATGTGCTGGAAGATAAACTTTTCTTCCCAGGAAATAGTTTAGCAAAGATGGTAACCTTGCAGTGACTTGTCCCCCTAATTACTACGAAGCAAATGTACAAGGTGACTGATCGATTACTTTTTCATGTCTTGAGTTAAATTCGATAGATCCTGAAAACATGGTGTCCAGTTTAGTGACTAGATGTCGTCAAATCAAAAGCATCGCCCATCTCTATTTTTTACTGATCAGTTTTCCTGTCAGTGGAGGCGGTCTTTATTTCAGATGGAGAGGACTACCGCCGCTCTAAACTGCTACTGCATTCACAATATTGAGGAAGACACTGGTGATGATGATGTGAGTCCGTATCCAGCAGACGGCAGGTTTTTTCTATGTGGCGCCCCTATAGATTAACCGCAGGCTGTTGGCAGAGCGGAGCGTGACCTTTTGACCCAGCAGCATGGAGGCGATCAGTCTTGTGTGTGTGTCCATCCTGCAGTCTCAGTAAACATAGACAACCTTTTAACCTGTAGGTGTCTGTTCAGTAGCTCATCGGTTGAACGAATGGTCTCTCTTTTAGTCTCTCACACGCACGCACACACACACACACACACACACACACACACAGTAACGGCTGAAATACATGGGGCACGGACGCAACTCCATCTTTGTAGTGTGTGGTTGCGTACCAGTTTCACCAATTATAATCCAGTTTGTTATGCAGGGTTTGGAAGCGTAGGCTATATAAACTGGTACTGACTTAATTAACTGGATCTTTTTAGTTATAGGACGAGAGGCCAAAACATAAAGGAAAATATCCGTTTTTAAAAATAGCTGTATACGTGTAGACAGGTCTTAAAAGTTTTATGAAGGAAAATAATAAGTGCACTGAGCTCTACAGGTGGATCTACTGTTGCACCTTGTCAAAAAAGGCCAAGACGGCAAATATTCTTGCAGGCTTCCAGGTTTAACGGGGAACTACTGTAGGAGTCAAACCCAAACGCAGTAGAACGGTTAATAAACTGAGACCTGCACCTTTGGAAAATACCTAAAACTCTGTTTAAATTGCAGTCTTTACTGTCTTGATGTCTGTTGTCTTTATAGTTTTTCTCAGTATTTATAGTCCTCTCCTTCTTCACCCTCTGCATGTATGATGACATGAATCCATAATCCCTTCACATAGCGCGGGGCAAAGACAGAAGCTCTTAGTTCAGTGGTATTATGCTGCTCTAGCGTGGCAGACCATCAGATCACTGACAGTCAACGTCAGGTTTAACCCCCATAAGCCCAGCAGACCACTCACTGAGACAAAGCTGCTCATCCTGGACAGACTGCGACAGGATCGACCCCGTGACCTCACGATGAGGTCAGGAGGTCAGCAACAGTTACAACCGTGTATCGGTCCGATGCTGGCATCAGTGTTGTCAGCATTTATTTAAAGGATCTATTAGCAGAGATGGAATACAATGTTCGTAACTATGTTTTCATTAGTGTATAATCACCTGAAACTAAGAATCGTTGTGTTTTCGTTAGCTTAGAATGAGCCCTTCATATCTACATAGGGAGCAGGTCCTCTTCGTGGATGTATTAAGAGAACTGGATACAGCGTTGAAGGCGGGGCCCCGTTCATTCCTATGAAAGTTGCTCAGTGGCGCATGATGCCAAAATGGCTCGACTTCCAAGTGGAAAAGTACCCGGATCTTCCGCATCCATTGGACCCATAGAGCAGACACAGTAGTGCTACTACTGCTAAACCTGAGAGGACGCACCCTATATTTACCTGATAATGGCAGCAACCAGCCCGTCACGTACAGACCCAGATCCGACTTCGCTGCCCCCCCCCGACCAGCAGTCGGAGCTCTGGCGGGAGGTGGAGAGCCCGGCAGCAGCGGCTCCTCCTCCAATCAGGATCAGAGCTTTGCCTCCGCTGGGACCCAACACCAACACCACGCCGCTGGAGGCCCAGGCCGTCTTACTGGGCTTGCTGGAGGGAAGGGAAGCACGGGAGAACCAGGACTGCACGGGGCAGACTGTCAGACTGTCCTGCTGCAGTAAAATGAGAGGCTTTCCGCTGTATCCAGTTATCTTTGCTCGGAAACATTACCGCTTTTGTCCACAGGGGCCGCCAAAATCAACACAAAATTAAAATTCCTTGTCTTATATGAATAAAAATGTGTCTAACATAGTTAGACCTCTGTAGACGAGATGAACTTCCACAGAGGTTCAGCAGGTTTTTCTTCTGAGAGGTTATGTTTCTGTGCATGAACATAAAAGTTTCAAAAAGTTTCCTGAGGCCTGGAAATGGCAGACCTCCAACTTCACGTTAGGGTTGCTGTCTCCCAGGAAGTAAATATCGCACCAAGAAATGTTCTAATGGGATGTTTTTTTACTCTTTATTTCCTGTTTTTACAGTATGGCGTTTTAGTGCCACGTGTCCGTAAAGCCAAACCCAGAGTTTCTGCCCACTTGGTGGCGTAGTGTTGAGACCGAGCTGGTCTCCAAGAGAGCATTATTGGTCTTTGAATGAGTGGACTGGTGTGTCGGAGAGTGTTTGCCGATAGTTTGTCCCAGTATGGATGACAACGTCTCCCTTTCTCTCCAGGTTTGACAGACTGGAGGTTTTGGCAGTTTTTGCCTCCACTGTTCTCATCCAGCTGGGAGCCCTGTTCATCCTGAAGGAAAGGTGTGTATGTCTCCCATACATTTACAAACACACTTGTTCATACTCGCACAAAGCACAGTTAAATCATAGATGTCAAACTTAAAAGGACACAATGAAGGACAAAATACAAGTAATGATTTTTTTTTTTATGATTTAAGTCAGTATTTCGAGCCAGATTAAGATCCCATGTCTCTGTCTTTGTTTTTGTCTACATCTCTTTCTTTGTCTCACTCACTCTGTCTCTCTCAATTAAAATTTCAATTATGTCCTTAGCGTGACTCAGTGCAACAACAGAATTAATATTTCCAAAGCAATACACAAAATATTTCCAATTGTTTCTTTCTTTTGTCTTTGGTTTTTTTTTTTTTCTTCTTCCTCATTATTAGTTTCACCAGAGTGCTTTGCTCCACTCAGGGTGCATATTTTTCCTCCGGTCAAACAATGCAATAATTGGACCCCAGGATATTCTAGCCACATCTGCACGTTATACGACAAAGGTTTTAATTTATCATAACCCAGATTATTCAACGACCTTGTCCTTGAGTACAGTTTCATCGTACCCAAATAGTGTTCTAGCACGTAGCCTGCGTTTCTCATCTCGTATCAAGTCATCGGCACAAACTTGACAAGTCTGACAGGGCAGCAAAAACATATTTGTTCACCATTTTGAGTCCATTTACGGATCTACCAAAACCCCCACATGTGACTGTGGTGGAATGTAACTAAGTACCTGTTACTCAAGTTCTGTAAATACAATTTTGAGGCACTTGTACCTTACTTGAGTATTTTCATTTTATGTTATTATCTACTTCTACTACACTACATTTTGGAAGCCAATATTGTACTTTTTACTCCACTACATTTATTTGATAACATTAGTTATTTTCCGTCCGTTCGCGTGTCACACTTTCGTTTCCGGAGCAGAACTCAGAAATTATTTAACTTAGGAACTTCAAATTTGGTATGATGGTTGATAGTGTGCTCTAGTTGTGCCTTTTGGGGATTAGAAGTCCAGGGTGCCCAAAATTTCAAAGATTTTGGGCACCCTGGACTTGAGGAAGGTGAACTAATGACAAGGTAGATTGTGCTCAATAGACTAATTCCATTATTTCCAAAAGGGCAAAACCTTTGGCCCTACTTTAGTAGGGGTCAAGCAGTGAGCGGGGGTATGGGAGCCATGCTCATTTTTGCCTCGTTATTAGGGCTGTCAAAGTTATAGTAACGCGTTAACGCAAATTATTTTTAATGCCATTAATTTCTTTAACTCTTTTACTGGTATCATATAAAACTAGAAAAAACCTAAGGACTCCATTGGTACCAACCATGTCATACTAGCTTGTCAAGAAGGAGACATAATAACGCTCCAAACTTCCACTAAATTTTGTTGAGGAAAAACTGGCATGGCCATTTTCAAAGGGGTCCCTTGACCTCTGACCTCCAGATATGGGAATGAAAATGGGTTCTATGGGTACCCATGAGTCTCCCCTTTACAGACATGCCCACTTTATGATAATCACATGCAGTTTGGGGCAAGTCATAGTCAAGTCAGCACACTGACACACTGACAGCTGTTGTTGCCTGTTGGGCTGCAGTTTGCCATGTTATGATTTGACCATATTGCTTTATGCTAAATGCAGTACCTGTGAGGGTTTCTGGACAATATCTGTCATTGTTTTATGTTGTTAATTGATTTCCACTAATAAATATATTCCTTTTAAGGTACATTTTGAACAGATAAAAAATGTGCATTTAATTTGCGATTAATCACGATTTACTATTTTAATCGATTGACAGCCCTAATTATTATAGATTAAACTGCCTAGCAGTATATAAAGTCAATAAAATAAGCTCCACCTCACCGGCTGTAACATCAAAGTGATAAACACATTAATGCATCAATAATATAATGTATATTATTCTGAAATGCCATTCTGCATAATGAGTTGTTTTACTTCCGGTACTTTGAGTATATTTTGATGCTCATACTTTTGTACTTTGAATGCAGGACTTTTACTTGAAGCAGAGCATTTTCACACTGTGGTATCACTACTTTTGCTTCAGTAAAAGATCTAAGCACCACTGATGGGTGATCTATTTCCCCCTGTCTTTTGCATCTTCTTTAATTTTCTTTCGGCAAATATATTAATGACAGTACTGTGACTAAAATGTAAAAAGTAGTAATACAGTAGTATGATATGTGCTATATTAATGAAATGATACAAAACAAAGATAAAAGAAGAAGTGATCCCCCCCCCCTAAATCATGAGAAATGTGGTCGCTCACAGTTTTGAACCCATTAAATAAACGTGTCAAGACATTTTTAAAGTCTAAAGACGGCAAATTTGAACCTGTTAAAGCACAATAACTGTGTGCAGAGTCATAAAGACACACAAGAAACTGCACACTGTTTGGTGTGAACTACTGAATTTTTTAGGGCTGTGGGAATGTCACTGCCTGGCTGTGTCGATCATGACACACACACACACACACACACACACACACACACACACACACACACCCCTCCAGGCACCCTGTGTGGGGTTGTCTTGCGGTCAGTTCTCAGGGAAGGGAGGGGTACATTTCCAGAACAATACACACACACACATTCACACACACAAATGCAGGTCAAGCAGTTGGCACGCTGTCTGCAAACACTTTCATGTGTAGGCACGTGTGTGTGTGTGTGTGTGTGTTTGGCTGCTGTACTGAAATTTAGCACTTTAGTGACTCTTAATGTGTTTATTTTAGTTCATAACGTGGCCAAAAAGAAAACAACAGCTTCTGATTGGATGGCAGGTGTCCGTTAAAATCGTCAAACATAGATCGAGAGTTTAATCCTTGTTTTAAATTCAAGGTATACCAAACTGTAGGTAACCATAGTAACAGTTCTGATGCTGCAGACCTAAACATGGGATGTTTTCACATCAATATAAAATAGATATTAGAGAGAGAATTATGACCTGTTTAACTTCTTAACAACTTACCAAGATTTTTTTTAATCAAAGCAAATATTTAAATAATCATAATCATTTGAATGGTGTGTTGTTATGCAAATACTATAGATGACAATAACAAAGTACAGTACAGCACTGTTTACACTACCCTCCCTCCACGGTGTAATTCCAATACTGTCATTTACCATGTGTATAATGTTTTTTGTGTAAAATATATCGAACATTGAATGACATCAGATCTAAAATGTTATTCCTTCATTTAGCGCAGAGATTTCAAAAGTGGCAAATAAAATTTCTGAGTGGCAGACAAAATAAAATACTTTCCTGCCACAGTGGCAGGAAGTGAGAAAAGTTCATTTCAGACCCTGAATGTGGTATTAAAAAGTCTTAAAAAGTCTTTATTTCACTTGGTGAACCCTACAGAGACCCTGAAGACGCAACACGGAACATTTATCTCCCTCTCTGTGCTGTTGTCTTTGTTTTGCCATTTCCCTGCATGACACACACACACACACACACACACACACACACACACACACACACACACACACACACACAGGAGTAAGGTTGCCAGCCCGTACAGTGCATGTCATGAATGGCTCAGTAGGGCAGCAGCACAGAGGGAGGAGACAGACTGGACTGTCTGTCTGTGTGTGTGTGTGTGCATGTGTTTGCATGCATGTGTGCATGCGTATATATGTGTGTGTGTGCGCACCATTTTTTTTTTGTTTTCCATGCATGTGTATGTGTGGCGTTGGGAATGCGTGTGTGCGTGTCTTTGTGTGTGTTAATGTATTTCCTGTTTTCTCTCTCTGTTTGTTCGCTCCTTGTCTCCTTTCATTCATTTCAGTTGTCTCGATCGCTCTATCTCTAGCTCACTCACACACACACACACACACACACACACACACACACACACACACACACACACAC
>CAKAKR010028589.1:0-15445 GCA_916700685.1 Adelosebastes latens | reverse complement strand
GACTTTTTAAGAGTCAGTAGGGGTGGGAGGCCCCACGATACAATATTATAACGATATGATATTATAACGATACGATATTATAAAGGTATGATATTATAATGATACGATATTATAACGATACGATATTATAACGATACCATATTATAACGATACGATATTATAACGATACAATATTATAAATGTATGAAATTATCACAATGCAATAATGACACAATACGATATTTCACGATATTTAAGTCACGATACAATCTTATTGGGATTTTAAACATTAGATATATTGCAATATATTGTGATTTATTCCCTTTTATCAGATATATTCATAAAATATATCACGATATATTGTGATTTATTCCCTTTTATCAGATACATTTTAACCATATATTGCGATTAATTACTTTTTTTTCAACTACAATTATGTCGTTTGTCAACATCTGTCTTATCTAATAAGATCCAGTTAGAGTTTTCATTCACATATCTGGAGGTCAGAGGTCAAGGGACACCTTTGGAAAAGGACATGCCAGTTTTTCCTCGCCAAATTCTAGCGCAACTTAGAGCGTTATTTAGCGTTCTTTCCAAAAAGCTGACTGAGGCTTAGGGAATAGTTGCCGGATACATCAGATTGTTAAGAGGTTAAAAGTTCATATCGTAGATGATTGATATTTGATGTCTGTGTATCGATATAATATCACGATACTATGCTGTGTTGATTTTTTTCCCCCACCCCTAATATTCACTGACATCATCCAGAAGTTAACAGCTAACAAGCTGATTTCATTTCAGGAAACTACTGCTCGTCATCACTGCTGGATTATAAAGACAACAAGCTGAAAGGGTTGAATAGAGGTCTGGGCTCTGTTCTCTGAATATATGAACACAAACACCACAGATTAAACCAACGACACAACATCCTACAGCAGCAACATGACCAGCCTCCTGCTCTACAGTTGTATTGTAAACGCGTCCAATGCAAATATTTGTATTATGAAAAAGCCCTGCAGCAGCACGGCGAGGGTTAACAGCGGCTCAGAGGAAATGCCTAATTCATCCTCTTTGGTTTGGTTCCTCTCACAGCTATTTCCTGTTCCACGAGCCCTGCGAAGCTCTGCCAGATCAGCGAGCATGAATCATCTCGATATAGACTGACTGATTTTTTTTCTTCTTCTTCTTCTTCTTCTTCTTCTTCTTCTTCTTCTTACACTTTACTGTAGCTTGTTCAGCTGATGCTTTTATCCAGAAAAATATCTTACGTGTGCAGCACGAAGCAGGAAAGAGCTAAAATGCCACAAATGTCAGGATTACAGCGGTGAGGAGGTCAGAGGTCAGAGTCATAGTGTTCAGAAGGTACATGTACGGAGCATTACTGTGTGTTATACATGATGGAGAGTGACAGAGAGGTGGTGGACGGGGAGGAAGGAGACGAAGAAGAACAGACGATGGGCAAGATATTCTGATATTATGAAAATGAGAGTGACTATTGTACTACTATACTAATACTATACTAATGTTGCTCTGTGTCTGCTGGGTTTGTTAATAGACAACTTTGCAAGAAGTTCATCAAAATCATGAAACAGAATCAATGAATTCTGCATTAACCCTTTAAAATTGTTGTTTGCATGATCCTGTTCATATTGATGTAAAATAAAAACCATAATAGCAGCACCTCTTTTTAACCCTCTGTCTTTCCGCTCTAACTAGCTTTGTTTGAGAGCGTGCCAAGCTAGCCGTTGCATGCAAATGTGTTACTTGGTGACATCACCACGTTACGGAAGAAAAGGCGGGACTTCGATCAAGGTGTTTCCGGTGGTTCAGGAGCCGTGTTTCTGTGGGGGACTTTGTGTTTTGTAGCTTTGCAGACCTTTTACATGCATAAAAAAACTAGAGCACACTAAAGAAAAGAAAAAAGCACAAAAGCATAATAGGTTCCCTTTAATTGTATTTTTGTTAAATTTGAGGCAACAGTGCAGGTATTGTTTCTGGACTTTGTCTTTTATTTTGGTGCCTTGCACATTAAGTGCAAACTGTCACTTCATCTCCTATTCAGCGTCTTAATGTTTTGCTTTCTTTACAAATTTCTGCTGTTGCATAAAAGCCTTGCAACTCAGTGTCCACCTCCTCATTTAACTTCAACACATTAAACTACTTTGAAAGGTTTCAATGAGCCAGATAGTTGTGGCCTTTTCCTGTCGTCTTTAAACTGAAGCTACCACATTCAAATTAGCAGAATAGGAGTTATGAGGATTTCACAGAAACAGGAAAACAGTGGTGGATCTCTCATTTTTTGGACTAAAACTCTCCCAGCGTTCCTTGGAGTGGATGGGACGAAGAGATAACGAAACAGACGGGAGGTTTTACAAGCGACCAAAATCTGCTAACAGGAGCCAAGCAAAAGCAGAAACTACAGCAGAGGCCAGGAGAGAAGAAGAAGAAAACATGGGCCTCTTTCAAATATCAAACAATTAAATAAAATAACTGGAGAGAGGCGGAGGAGTGAAAGGCTTTTTTTCTTCTTCTTCTCTAACAAACTAATGAAGAAAGTCTGGGGTTGTTGAGGACAAATCTCACTGGTAAAAAAGTGCACCTTATGAAACATATGGACACTTGGCACATTATTTGGCACCCGCTTAATAGTTCCACTCCCAAAGTCTGTGGTTTTGAAGCGCTGCCGCTGCATATGGAAGTGTTAAAGTTTTTGTCACCTTTAATTGACATCATATTGCGTCTATTGAACTTTTGAGAAGTCGTGGTAAACACTTTCCCCCGACGGTACGGATCGACCCGTGTGGGGAGAAGCCTCCCCGTCGCCGCCGCTGCAGCGTTCTGGTTTGGGCGCCGGCACTTTTAACAGCCAGGAAGGTTTTTCTTCTTTGTCTGTGTGAGGAGAGTAGCTCGCGGTAATGCAGGGAGTTTAAGGGAGAGAAAGGAGAAGCTAAGAAACGGCATACAACATCAAAATTAGGACTGTGTGCTGTGTGAAATGGAATAAGTTATCAAATTAGGTAGGTTGACTCTCCCTTCTGGGCAGATCTTTGTAGGGAAACAGAAGATGTGGGATGTAACGCTCTGGTTTCTCTCCCTTGGACATTGGTTTTTAAAACGGGGGAGTGGGCGGAGTGACGAGACACATGATTGATTAATGACTTACTTTTCCACTTAAAGGCCACCGCTACTTTTTGCTCGGCATTCATTTAACTTTAATTTATGGGGGAACGCTAAGGTAAGGCTGGATCGGCGCTCACTCAGGAGACAAGGTTGGTGTCGGGAGAGCCTCGGTTGTCTTGGTAGGGAAAATATAATGTGTGGAACTGCGCGTTTGAGGCTGCGCCATAAATAATGCACTCCGTCTAAAAAGGGAAGGCTCTCCAATTAATGCACAGACAAACTGTGGAAAAAGACGACTTTCCACACAGTAAAATCTTCTGTTTTTTGTCCCTCCTCACCCCCCGTTGTGCACAAGTACTCTGGATCACCTCAAGAAAGTCCAAGAAAGAAGCAAAACTCTGTGTTAGTTTGGAGCCTTTTAAGCAGCAGTGTGCTAAATTCTGCTCTCTTATGTGTTTTAAATCCAGTTTTGTTCCTCGTGCACGTCTCGTGTTGGTTTTAAAAACTTTAGCATGATTTTCTTTTGACTACCTATAAGAAGAAGTCTCATTTCTGCTCCTCGGTTTGATCACGTTCTGGTTGTGCACACCGCCATATGTTGTTTTTCTGCAACTTTTTTACATTTCATGATAGTGCTCTCTGATAGTGCTCTCTGCACCCTGAATTAGATTTACCAAATGTTAGAGGGACTATTTGGTTAATTAAAGGTTAAAAACATAAAAAAACAAGTTTCTATTCTCATATCTGAAAGAAAAAATATCACCATTACGCTCCTTTTCTTCTTTTCATGACATAATTAAATGTGTTTATTGTTTTTTTCTATGAAACCACATGTGTTGCTGTTGTATAAAGCGTTTAAAATTAGATTCTGGGCATCAAGAGGACAAAAAAACATTTCATTTGTCAGATTTGATTAATTTGATCCAGACAGAGACGTCTGTGACTTTCAGTAGGACTAGCTCCAACAACCTGACAGATATTTAGGTATGCATGACTTACTTTTCCCCTTCATAAAATTCACATTCCCGTATTTGCATGTAGTACCTGAACACGTGTTATTGAACTTCCTCCTCTGTGCTAAAAGCCCTCGGCTCTGCTCAGGTGTGTGTATCCAACTCAGCTGCAGGGAACTAAATACAAATGCATATTTTATGGAACAAAAACCTCAAAGCCAAACCTAGATATTAGTCACTTTAGTAATTAAAAATGTATATTGCTCTGTGCCGTCTCACATTGTGCATTATTAAAGACGGATTCGGCTCAAAAGGATTTTTAATGCAAAACACTCCCTCAGAGTGGCTGCGTGCACTTCAGTCGACTCCTCCGGGTGAATTAGCAGACGTGTAGCAGCTGAGAAAAACACGGCGAGTTTGTATTGGCAGGAGTTCCTGCACAGGTGCCTCCGACGGTAATTACAGCACAGCACATTTGTGTGAGATGTGAAACACGGGGAGTAAATGATATATATATACCTGGGCTGGAACATTAAAGAAAAACACATCATAAAAGGATTATACGTCAATAAAAAACATTTATACGTTTTTATGAATAACATGAAGAAGAAACCATCTTGTGAAGAATTGATGTGATAATGTTTTATATTAAATGTTTTAATTTATATGAAAGTCGACCGTCGCTTCTTTAAAATCATCTCCATTTTCCTTCAACAATTCTGTACTAAAATTTAAATATTTATTTCTGGGTCAATTAGCTGAAATGCGTAATAGTGGGAGGACGTGAGCTGTAAGAGATAGTAAGAGACTTACTTTCACAAAGTCCTTTTATGACTTTGTGAAAGTTAGTCTCATAAAAAGTAAAAATTAAACTTACAAACAAACAACACATAAGGCTGCTCGATTATGGCCAAAATGATAATCTTGATTATTTTGATCAATACTGAGCTCACGATTATTTATCATGATTATTTATAGGTTTTTATTTTAAATATTTTTATTGCACTTTCACATATATGTCAACAGAGCGCTGCTTTCACTTCCACGTTGTGCTACATTCTTGCTAATGTACAAATCTTTGCATCCAAATAAGAACTAGAAGTAAAATAAAGTTGTACGAAAACGTTTTACCCAAAATTAAATTCAGTTTTCTATCAAGTTTTCTGAGCGGAGCATTTTAAATGTCAATATCACAATCGATCATGATCATTTAAATGTAGGAAGCCAAAATCAGGAGTATGATTAATATTTAATTAATTGTGCAGCACTAACAACAATATACAAAACAGAGATGTAAATATCTAATTATTATTCCTTACTTCTTTTTTTTCCTTTTCTCTTTTCCTGGCATGAACGAGCTTCCGTAAGTATTTTTCTAAAATAGACATTTTTCCATTTAAATAATTCACAGCTGAAGGGTTAAGACCTTTTACATGAAGTTTGAATATTATAACTAGCTGTGAAATCTCTTTGTGCATAGTCACAATAAGATAATAACAAATGCATCTGAAATCAAACAATAACTGAGTCGGACTCATGCGAACATTTCAGCCAACTTCCAAACATTGAGATGAGAACGACATGCACAGAGTCTGCTGAGATGAATATATTACCACGTGTTTAACACTACAATCAAACGCTACTAGAGCTGCAATGAGTTGATCGACAGAAATATAATCGTTAAAAGAATTTTTTCATGCAACAATGGCAGACAATGCTGTTTTCTCTGTTTTATATCATATTAAAGTGAATATCTTTGGGTTTTGGACAAAACGAGACATTTAAAGACATCACTTTGGACTTTAAGAAACTGAGATTTTATAGATCAAACGATGAATCGATGAATCTAGAAAGTAATCGTTAGTTGCAGCCCTAAACTCTACTATATAAAATCTAATTAGACAGCGTTGGATCCTACACATCTTTACTGTGAATATTCAAATTAAAGTATAGAATTACAAGCTGCTAATTCCTTCAAAAGACGACCAATTATGAATCAAAGTGAGCCGAGCAGCACAGATGCTGGCAGCGATTCTGCTCACTTAACAAAGACAACGTGCACACACACACCCACACACACACACACACACACACACACACACACACAATACAATTACACACATGCTTAGGCAAAAACACCTAGAGAAGTGAATGATACACACGTGCATGGAAACACACAGCAGCAGACCTTTCATAGCGTCACATATTAGTCACGAGGCGTCTTCCACATAAAGTTTACCCGGCCTAATCTATTACCCTCTAAATGGGATTTTAATTGAATTGGCGTCAAAACGACAAACAATGACGCCTCTGTTGCAATTAATAAAATCACAGCGCAGAATCTATGAGGCTTGATATGAACCTCCATTCAAATCAAGTTCATTAATGTAAATGCAAGCCATTCAGAGAGGCTCCCAATTTTTCAATCGCACCCCCAGCGTCACCTCCACCCCTCCTTGATGGTTTGATTTTGAAAAGGAGGCCCAACAACAGAGAAGGAGAGATCAGATGTGTTTTGTTCTGATAAAGAGGAAAAGAGGAAGATGAGGAGAGGACACCTTTTTGCAGCAAGAAACAAGTTAATGTGAGATAACTGAGAATTATAGATGCAGAAAAACATAAATACAGCAAATAAACTGATGAAAATCTTAAAAAATCAAAATGCTTATCCTTAAAAAATACTAGAAAAATCTCTATGAATATTGAGGAATAGGTATAATGACACTGTTTTTGTGTTTTAAAGGCGAGCCCTTCTGCTACCAGTGGCTGAGTAAATACAATGAGGTGATTAAAAGGGGGGAATGCTTTAAGCGCGGCGCTAATTAAATGGGTATGCTAATGCCGTCATACTTAGCAGATGGAAGAAGAATTACTTAAGTGTAATGCACATGTTATGGTATTTTCGACATGACATGGAGGCCCCTCGTGGGATCGCTCGCTGCCGTCACGTCGTGTTTCACAACTAAACTCACAACAGCACACACACACATGCAGACACACACCTTCAGTGACACTATCCAGCCTGCAAACTTGTGAGTGTGTGACTGACTGTAGCCGCCCATATGCACAGAGTGACACACGCTGTACAGATTTAAATCCAATGTGTCACTGCAGAGTGCTGTCAGTTATTTTGGTGACAGGAAGTCACAGTTTAACGATGCTTTATGTTCGGAGGAAAAAAAGGAAAAATAAGACTTTTGTCTTTTCTGGCACATTTCATCACAGATTGGAGTTTTAGTTGTACAAACATTTCTGTAAAACAGAGCTGCTGTAGAGACAGAAATAATCTGATTGAAACTCAAGTGAGTGGGGCCAGAAAAGTTGTCTATTGTACACCAAAATGAAAAGACTAAGGCGGAAACTAATGATTATTTTTTTATCATTGTCAATTATTTTCTTTTAGTTGTTTAGTCTATAAAATGCTAAAAAATGTGGATGGACGTCCTCAAATGTCTGGTTTTGTCCACAACTCAAAGATATTCAGTTTACTGAGAAAAGAAACCAGAAAATATTCACATTTAAGAAGCTGCAATCAGAGAGTTTAGACTTTTTTTTTCTTACTCAAACTGATTAATCGATTATCAAAATAGTTGGCGATTAATTTAATAGTTGAAAACTAATCGATTAATCGCTGCAGCTCTAGAAAACTCTTCTCCAGTACACCAGGCATCATTAAATGCTTTATGCATGCTGGATTCACCAAATATATTACTGGGACAGAGTTGTGCAACATGTATACATTTAAATAGACTTGCATTAACCCTTTGAACTCTACAATAGAAATGGTCCATCAGTGCTACACTGGTATTTATTTTGTACCTTAAAGGGAGATTTGTCACATATTTAATACTCTTATCAACATGGGAGTGGACAAATATGCTGCTTTATGCAAATGTATGTATATATTTATTATTGGAGATCAATTAACAACACAAAACAATGACAGATATTGTCCAGAAACCCTCACAGGTACTGCATTTAGCATAAAACAATATGCTCAAATCATAACAAACTGCAGCCCAACAGGCAACAACAGCTGTCAGTGTGTCAGTGTGCTGACTTGACTATGACTTGCCCCAAACTGCATGTGATTATCATAAAGTGGGCATGTCTGTAAAGGGGAGACTCGTGGGTACCCATAGAACCCATTTACATTCACATATCTGGAGGTCAGAGGTCAAGGGACGCCTTTGAAAATGGCCATGACAGTTTTTCCTCGCCATACAGTGAGATGATATGACAGACAAGAAACATTAGCTTCGCTTTGCAAGAAGAATGAATGCTCGAACTATTCTAGTTGTTATTTGACATCAATTTCAACAGGATCATGTAAACAACGATCTCCCGCTGCCGGTCGCTGTGTGTGCTTTCTCAAAGTTACGCAGAACGTTTAAATGAAATAAAACAATCTATATTTGTAGAGACTGTGTCAGAAAGTAGTAGTAATGTAAAATGTGTTATTTTGTCCACATTGTTTACATGCAGCAGCAGTCTGTGAATAAAGTTTCTGTTGATAACTTCAGTAGAGACCTCTGGCCACAGATCAGTTATCATCTTATTAAAAGCCGATGATGGACGTCCATCATGATGTGCAGTCCCTCCGTAACACTTCACACACAAACACCCACACTGGCCATGTCTAAGTGAGGCAGAACAAAGCTTCCACGGCTAAACAAAATAAATGAAACCTCCCAAATGGTCGGGGGGGGAGCCGGATCCCATCAGTCCACTTTCAGTCCAAATTCACAACGCCTTCATTATCGCTGTTCCCTGCCCAGAGACCAGACCAGTCAGCCCGCCGCCACCACTGCTCATCTACCACATCTGCATGTTTCCCTAATTATGGGCCGTGTTTATTCCCTGGAAGACCAACTTCCAACAGAGACGGCAGGTTGAGTAATCAAAAGTCTTACTCTCGGGGCTCCCAAAATGTAAATGAAAAACGGAATATTTTGGAACTTCATCTGGGGAGACACCATTAGCGTCCAAGTGTTGCGACACATTTGTTTATTTCTGGAGCTGCAGTCAGATGAAAACCACACAAGGTGTGATCCTTTTAAAACTTAGAGAAATACTTGTTGTGCAGTCGCTAGGAAACGTGGACGAACAAAGAGAAAGCACAACAAAGCAACAACATCAGCGCTTCTGCCGTCGTATTTCACACATGAAATACAACTTCTACTATTAACTTATAGGAAGTCTGCAATTTCCTGTGAGACAGAGACATGTGCACGCTGTCTTAGGAAAGAAGAAATACATTAAACCTGTGATTTTCCAGTCAATAATAATCTCAATACCCACAAGGTCACATAGAACTGAAGGCCACAGTGTTTATGGAACAAAAATAAATTCATAATGATCTAGTTTACTTCAAATTGAGAGCAGCTTTTATCAAACCAAGTGTGTTCTGTTGCTGACATGAGGAGAACATTCGTGATAACATGTGTTTTGGAAGCTTTGGGCATGTTGAAGGTCTTTACACACCGGTGGGGGGGGGGGTGCTTTACCTGATGAATAAACAACACCAAAATGCAAAATACTCTTCTTGCATTTCTAGATCCATCATTCTACATTAGTTTGTCTTTAAGCAGAGACAATGCGACAAATCTGTAGCAACATTCAAAAAACACTGCAGAAAACAACCCCATGCTGAACTGTTCTAGGAGATCTCCGGTAGCTGAATGGTTACAGCTCATAATCACCACACTTCTGATTCAGTTTGCCTCTCTACTATCAGCTGTCTAACCATTAAAGGTGAAACATCACCACGCTGTACTTCCTGTGAAGGTCAGAGTCAAGTAGAAGTCTTTTTCACGGGACCCCTTCTGAAGCAGACCTGTGGAAAACCCACCAAAACCAGACACGCATAAATTAATTTCCACAAGAAGAGAATCCAAAAGGGACCAGAGGACAGTCTGTCCAAAATAGACCCAAAGATAATTAGACCCAATCCAATTAACCAGCAGTGAATGGTTAAAAGAGGAGAAATATTTGTCCCTAAGAATCCGTCTCTGAATATGACAACACCACATGATCAGAGCTCATATCAACTCCAAGACTGCTGCTCAACTTTCAAACTAGTGGAAAAGTCTGTCTCTTATTGTGTGCAATTTATAAGTGAGCAAACACTTAGAGATTTTGACACTTATCAACACGGCTATTTATGAATTTTTGAGTTATTATTCTTCCCCCAGATAACTGGTCAAATATAGACAATATGAGCATTTTACTTGCATCAATCTCTGAGGCGCGATCGTCTCAGCCAAAACACTTTGCCATCAAATTGAACATCACAGACTGATGAGATCAAACAGTGGATGACAATCTGAGGGTGGATCTTTTCTTTAAACTGTCAAACTCTGGGTGTGCACTTTGTCACGGCGTTCTCTCCCCCACGCAGAGAAATGAAAGAAAACAACATGAATCAGAGACGGGGAGCCTCCAGCGCTGCTGTGTTTTCCTGTTATTATTCTCACGTTGCAAGTACAACCTGGAACAGAAGCTTAACACGGTCAGATCAGCCGTCTGTGTCGGGGATCAAACGAGCACACAAGGTGAGGGAACTCCAGTCAGTCTGGATTCCCCCTGCAGAACAGCCCGAGGCACAAAAAAAAAGAAAGAAAAAACGCTCACAAATCGAGGGGGCTCAATATAATAATATACGGCTGCAAGGCACATTAAAAAAATGTCACTTTTTTGAACCATTTGGTAGGGGAAGTTAACCAAATATGAGTGCGGCGTAATGTTCCTTTAAGCTGTCATTTAAACTCATACCTATCATCAGTCGTGGCCTTAGCGTGCGCCGGGGTACTGATGATCCAACGAGGAGCGCACACTTGATTAACTGCGCCCCATCCAAGCGTTGCTTTCTCTATTTCTGTCAGGCCTAATGGCATTAGATCAGTAATTATAAGATTATTCACAGTTCACGCGGGCCTCACTGTTAACTTTTGAGATATGAGACCATTATCTTCTTCTAATCTCTTTTTCTCTGAATTACAGCGCAGATTCATATCGCCGTTTTGACGGCTCGTATGTCGCGGCCGTCCTCTCAAACTGGCACACTGTGTCTTTGTTCAGGTTCCTTTCACGGCTTTTGATCACAGACAACTTCTCTTTTCTGGAGCAGCTTTGAAACAAGTGCTAAAAGGGAGTTTTGTACCTACGGACACACTGTGTTTGATCAGTAAATCTACACTTTTATGGGGCTCGCTGTTAACTCTTCTGTGTCTGCGTGAAGTGATAGTGACACTGACTGTATGCTGTACATACTCAAGATTTACAGGGAGTCATGAAACCATCTGAAAACCAGCAGTATGACTCTTCCCTCCTTCCACTACTGCTGCCTCGAGGCCTTAAAGCAAAGCACTGAACCTCTGCTTGCTCTATAGTGACAGTGACAGCTCCCTAATAAGGGATTTCTGGCTCAAATCAAGTTTTTTCTGCCAATTAGAGAGCCAAATACAAGCCGGATTACTTTTATTTTTGTTTCTGAATTTTGATTTGGATCCAACCTCCAGGTCTGAACAGTCAAGCCAATGCTGAAGTGCCTTAAACCTGCATTCTTTGTAACAGCCAGCAGGGGGCGACTCCTCTGGTTGCTGAAAGAAGTCAGATTGTATAGAAGTCTATGAGAAAATGAGCCTACTACTCACTTGAAGCACGTCACGGCGTCACAACGTCATGGTGACTACGTCTACTTCTTATATACAGTCCATGTTTGGACCACACAGAAAAAAATCCCCTTATCGGAGCGCCTTGGTCACTGAATGGTTACAGCGCATTCCACGTAACCACAACGTCCTCATTTCCAGTCTAACTCTACTCTGTCCTCTGTCCTCTCTCCTCTGTCCTCTGTCCTCTGTCCTCTGTCCAATAAAGTTAAAAATACCCCAAAAATCATCCTAAAAAAGAAAAATCCCCTTATCAAGGTCATTAAAGACCCATTTTCTCAATGTAATAACAATATTGTTTCTGCAGTCTGCACATATGTAGACTTTTTCAACCTCAAAACCACACAGCTGATCCCAAGGTCAACATGAAGGTCAGCTGAAACCAGGACGGTGTTTGGCGAGACGGCTCATTTAAACTAAAACTTGAAGCCATAACAGACCGAAAGTACAGAAATGGAGGTGATGACAAACCTTTGGACAAAACCAAAGGTTTGTCCTTTCATCCACCTCCAGCCCCGTTTCATGCATCACAGAGGTCAAAGGTCACTTCCTCTAAGCCTCCGCCGCTCAGCCCTCTGCCTCCCATCCAGCGAGTCATCACAGGAGAGCCAGACGTCTCAGCCTCCCCTGTAATTAAACACCGACGAGGAGCCGTCACAGCGGGGAAGGGCGGCTCGTCGCTCCCCAGGGTGGAGCAGAGCCACCACCAAAGACGAGGAGGAGGAGGAGGAGGAGATGAAGGAGGAAGCTGCAGCTGAAGGTAGCCTGAAGGTTACTAGAAATACATAAGGATGGCAGACTGAGGTTGGCAGCTCAGGTCTCCATGTTATCCGGCCTCTACCTTCTCCTACCTTCTTGGGGGATGCTTCCTGAGCAGTATTAAAGCTATGAGATTACAGTAGAGCACTGGAGATCCAGTAGGAGTTGATCCATACATGAGACTGTCTCGTGGTGAACGATTTGGAAGCGGTTGTGAGCTGAAGCCATAGATATATCTATCTAGATCCTAAATCCCAGAAGCAGGTTGCAGCTATGGATAGCATCCGAACTTTTCAGCAGGATATTTGCACAAAATTCCTGACATCCTCATCATCTGTCTAACTTCAAATGTTTTCTGGGGATTATATTTCTTGTGTGCACTGTGCATTTTTAAAATAAGTGTCATCAATCTGAAAAAAAGGGAACTTCTCCAGGCTGGTATTGATGGATTTTGACTCCAGCTGACAAACCCAAACACTCAAAATCATCTACAGCTGAGACGTGTCCAAATAAATGAGTCAGATTTTTTGCACATTTGGCAGCAACTAATTCTCAGCCTCTGGCTTTAGTTTGCATATATCCTATTAATAATCAATTTTTCTATCAACTCTGACAAAAAGTGTTAATTCTATTTGTAAGAATACTTATTAGAGCTGCAAGAATTCATTTTTGAGCACATTTTTGGTAAACACCAGATTTAAAGTGGTGCTTTTGTGTAATTCTTTATGGAGAAACTCTGTTTTACAGATTAAATCAACTAATCGATTAGTCGATGGAGGGCAGCCCTAACCTAAACCTTGCATTCATCTGTTATCTGTCTCCACGATGTCCTCCTCAACCACTACAGAGTGTCATCAGAAGACATCCAGCTATAAAAAGGGGATCAGCAGCCATAAGAGGACGCGAGTATTAAAATAAATATGTCCAGAACGCTCTCTGTGGACCTCGGCAAGCGTCTCATCTGTATACTGATACGGAGCAATTAAGCAAATTGCATTAACAAAGGGCTGGAGGGCCGTTCTGCTAATGGCGGATCTCCCAACCTCTGGGCAGACACGGGACTGATTCACACCTAATTTATGGCGCCACGTCACGGCCTGTAGTGTAACAGGATCAGCGCTGCGAGGGGATGGATGGATGGATATGTAGATAGATAGATAGATAGATAGATAGATAGTTATGTAGATAGATGGATGGACTGATTGGATGGCGCCTGCAGCATATTAAAGCAGAGAGTAAACAGCTCTTTGGCCTTGTAAGGCTGCTCTACCTTGAAGTAACGTGTTTACAACCCAGACGGCAGCAGCTGACTCTCTGAGAGGTTAAACGCCCTCCGAGACGAATAAGGAAGGCCCCGGCGAGGGGGCGAAGGAGGTAAAAGACGAGTGAAGGTAAATGTTTAACAGCTCAATCAGCGGCGAACACATGCGGGATGACAGCGCTGGTTTGTCTAAGGGGCTCGGCTTAATTAGCCTGTGCTTTATTGTTAATGAACTTCATGCAGTTGTTTGCTTGTATAATCAAGGCGAAGAAGCAGAACTGCTAGCTAAGGTGCCAAAAATAAGCTGACAAAAGCACCGGGGCCCTCCTCGATTACCCCCCCGCCTCCCGCCTCACCCGCTCTCAAATGGAAAAGCCAACTGCCTGCTTCATAAAACTCGCTTAGCAAGACACTGAGACAAAATGGACTGTAAAGTTCGTTAGATGGAAATATTAAAAAAGAATTAAGCTAATGGAGATAAAATTAAAAGAAATGAGGCAACAAACACTCCGCACCAAAAATGGCATCGCCATGACAGCTAGGATTTCTAATGACGGACTGCATTTGGGGAGGGAAAAAAATTAAATGGCATCCCGCGCTTAAATTTCTTTGAGGAGTAATGATCCGGGAACGATGCTCACTCCTGGCACTCGTGGGGGAAGAGGGGGGAGGAGGAGGCGGAGGAGGGAGGAATCTGGAAATAACAAAGGAGCATGTCCTGCAGTGAGGTTTAGGTAGCACACGTAATATTACATCCACATAAAATGTGATTCCTGTGATTCAGTCTGATAGAGAAGACCAGTCATACTGGCTGAGAGCTGCTGTCAGTTGTCAGAGCAGAGCCACAACAGCCTGTTTATGAATATCACAGATCGATTAAGAAGATTAAAAGATAAAGACACGAGACAAAGACCAGGTGAGCTGGTTCTCAACATGAGGTCTACGGACCCCCAGAAGGCCTTGAGAGGCTCCTCTGAGGGTCCTGAACAACACGAGGACGAGTTGAGTCTCTCTGGAAATGATCACAGCTGGAGACTGAATAAAAACAAAAACAACTACTATGATAAAAATGATAAATGTCACCCGGATCGACCGATTATCGGCCTGGCCGGAATCAATATATTATTTTACTGATAGCCGATGAAATAAATTAAATGTAAAATGTGCTATTTTGGCTCTGATACAGCCGCCTGTCTGTCTGCAGTCTCAATGTCCTGGAGATATTACTCAAGTTGTAATAATATTCACAATCAAATAGTATGAACTTGCAAAAACACCCGGTGTTTCCACTGGTAACGTTCTGCCGTTAGTAACAGTAGTTACTGGAAGTAACTTCAGTGATATGAGAACTACACAGAGAAGGCACACTTAACCAAGTAACTATTATACGTAGGGCTGCAACTAACAATTATTTTCATTGTTGATTAATCTGTCGATTATTTTCTTGATTAATCGTTTAGTTGTTTTGTCTATAAAATGTCAGAAAATGGTCGAAAATGTGGATCGGTGTTTCCTAAAGCTCAAGATGACGTCCTCAAATGTCTTAAATGACTCATAGAGTAAAGAAACCAGAAAATATTCACATTTAAGAAGCTGCAATGAGAATTTAGACTTTGTTTTCCTTAGAAAATGACTCAAACTGATTAATCGATTATCAAAATAGTTGGTTATTTCAATAGTTGACAGCTAATCAATTAATG
>CAKAKR010028558.1:0-11398 GCA_916700685.1 Adelosebastes latens | reverse complement strand
ATTATTATTATTATTATTATTATTATTATTATTATTATTATTAAGAATAAGAATAAGAAGAATAATACATTATTTATATATACATGTATATATATATACAGTACATATATACTATAGAGTAGGGTCTAAGACCTGCTCTATATATAAAGCGTCTCGAGACAACTTAATAAATTGTATTGAATTTAATATTAATTAATTAATTAATTAATTTGGGAATGAATGACAAGCAAGACGACTGAGCACTAACACTAAATAGGGTCACTTACAGGAGGATGGCGTGCAAACGGTTTTAACAAAAGTGACTTATTGGCACAGAAACTGATCCTAGATGTATATATACTAGTGGCGGGACACAAAATTGATTCAGCTATGTATCACGATTTGTGTTTTTTTTATTATTGATTGTTTTAATGCCAGAATCGATATATTTGCTTCATTTGAGTCTCTCAGGAGGTAGAAGGAAGTTACCTTTTTTATTATTGTAGTTTGAGTATCATGACCTCATATCCGTTCGGTATCCGTCAACCAAAACAAACCAGCCGGCCGCAGAGCGGATACACACAATCAGCTTGATTGTGTGTATCTGGCATTAGTCTTTTTTTATTAAATCAACTTTCTTTAATGAATAAACCTCTGCAGTTTGGTCAACATAAATACATGTAACGTTAGGTGCAGACTGAGGACTGAGCACTGCAGCACTCGCTGTGTGTGTGTTTGAGTAAGAGTGAGTGACAGAGTGAGGGGAAGAGATGGTGGAAGATGGATTATTACACGCAATGTTTCTGTAAGTTATTAATAGGTTACTCGGAACACTGCTTTTCTGCTCAAAATTAGCTTGTATGTGGATTTGAAAGTTCAGT
Organism: Adelosebastes latens; assembly: GCA_916700685.1. NCBI lineage: Eukaryota > Metazoa > Chordata > Actinopteri > Perciformes > Sebastidae > Adelosebastes > Adelosebastes latens. The sequence goes on along the minus strand of CAKAKR010028558.1, from coordinate 10,538 downwards.
TCAGCCGATGTGACCCCTCTCTAACCGTGACAAAGTACAAAAAGCAGAACACTGTCTGACTGTAGCCCCTGTTTGGGCCTCTCACACAAAGCTGCTAGTAGCGTTAACATTAGCAAGCCTGATAAATGCCAGCGGAAAACAACATTGTACATTATTGAGATTTATTCTTCTTCAGGTTTTGGCGGGCATGGGCCCGCCAAAACCTGTGTTATATTCGGAGCTTCACCAGATATTTAGGGCTGACAGACAGTAACGTTAACGTGACAAGCAGCAGGGCTCCGGCTATGTACTGACACTCCCCCCGCAGACAAACTCACCAGAGAGCCTCTTGTAGTGAGGCTCCACCAGACTCCCTCTCTCTCTCCAGCAGAGAAGAGGAGAGGAGAGTCTGACAGAAGCTTCTCACAGCTGGTTAGCTCTGACTACCAGCTCTACGTCGCTGTCCATGCTACACCGAACGGTGGTCAGTCAGTCTCCCCCGAGTCCCTCCGCATCAGACAGTACATAGCCCCGAGGCCACACCTCCTACAGCTCCCTCGCTCCTCTGTTGAAGTCTTTCAATATGCTGGGAGGGTTCTAACAGAATCTGAGTTACTCTTTAAGTGCAATGTGAATCTATACAAGGGGGCAGAGAGGCAACGGGTCTGCAGCCAGAAGAGGCTGGTCCATAGAGGCAGAGAAGGCTGCTCCTCCTCTATTTTTGAGAGGCAAGTGGGAGATGAAAATATTTTTAAAAAAAGAGTCTTAAAAATATCATTAATAACATATTTTCACATGGAAAAAATCCATTATTGAATTTCTGATTTAAATGCTTCAACAGCAACACCTGCAGAGGAGGACGGGGTCCTGCTGTCCTCCCTTAAGGCCCAGACACCTCAAGCCGACATCAAAGAACTAGCGGCGATGAGGCCGACTGTTGCGTCACCTCACACCGCCTTTGTCTTGGTCGACAAGGTTTACTTGAACACACCGCAAAGACTACAGCCGACAGCCAGTTAGCACGAACGTTCTGCGCCTGCGTGAGAGGAAATAACTCTCCACACAAGCAGGCTGCGGTAGTCTGTATTCATCATTCAAAACCGACCATTTTCACACCACTCTCACTCACCACTTAGCTTCATTCCAGATGTTCATGTCGCTGTGAAAATATCCGTGTGTTGGAATGATCAGATGAGATGAAGATGAAACATGAGGAGAGACTTCTGTGTGTGTTCTCTCGACTTTACTCGTTGGCTTGCTTTCCTCACTTCCGTTTCTCTTCTCGTGCACTGAATGGTTAAAGCTGAACAGCCAATCAGAGTGATTTCTCTCATAGACGAGCTCCGCCGCTGATTCAACATGCTGAACCGGCCTCCAACATCGGCAGACTAGAGCCGACGGTGCAGGACACACCGTAAAAACTAGGTCGGCAGACGCTCACCGACGGCCCAAAACTGTCCGAAGACCGACCGTCGCCTTGGTGTGTCAGGACCTTTAGGGGCGGGACCTCTTTAATGTATTTAATTTTGGCCAAAACACTTAAAATGATGGTCCAAGGGAGGACATCCTCACTTGGCTTGTTACCAATCAACAATCAGAATACAATATTGACATTGTGTTGGTCCAATGATGTATTCAAAATTTCATCTTCAGTTCTCTCCCACTGTAAGTACATGTGTGAGGAACTGGCTGTAAAGCGATAGATGACATAATGTTTCAAACACTAAACAAATTACATTTTATTTAGGGATTTTCATCAGTCCAAATTCTCTTTTTTCAGATTTACGTTTCCTGTTTTTTATCGAGCAGCAGCTACTTGTGTTAGCCAACGCTACAGTTAGCTTGTTGTAGCAGCCCTGAAGGACTGTTAAAGGTCCAGTGTGTTCTGGTGGTATCTATCAGTGAGGTGAGGAGACTGCAACCAACTGAAGCCTCTCTCTCCTCAAGCGTGTTGGAGAGCTACGGTGGCCGACGAGAGAACACAAATGGCCCTCTCTAGAACCAGTTGGAGCAGAGCCAGTGCGTAGAGTGTGTGTGTACGTGGGAAGTGAGTGGTGAAGCAAGAGAGAGTGAGAGCGGTGGCGACGGCAGCAGCGAGTAACGTTATCGACTCCGGCCCAAGCAGGAAAAGTTAACAGAGTTTGGTTTGTCCGTTCTGGGCTACTGTAGAAACATGGCAGTGCAACATGGCGGACTCTGTGAAGAGGACCCGCTCCCTATGGAGATATAAAAGTGTCATTCTAAGGTAACGAAAACAATGATTCTTATTATCAGGTGATTATACACTAAAGGAAAAATACTTATTGATATTATGTTCAATTTCTGCCATTAGATCTCTCGATCTGTTACACACTGGTCCTTTAAGCAAGAAAGGATTTGGACTGGATGGAGGACTCTGCTCTGCTGGCGCTGCCTCAGAACATCTCTGGAGAAGGCCTTTGTAGAGTGGGATTTTTATGTAATTTTTGAATCACTGTGATGAAGTATCTTGAATTGTACTTGTATTTGTATATGGTGAACTTGTCAGCAAACAGTTTCTTATTTAAACATTAAACAAACACAACACGCAGTTATGGAGCAACATTATTATTCATTTGAAGTGGTGTTTGTGTCCACCTGGTTAATGGAAGTCCAATGTTTTCAACTCCACCCCCTCCTCAGAAAAAAATGCTTAACTATTTACCATGGCTTTTTAGAAATGTAAGGTAATGCAAAGCTGAAAATATGAAACTTTGTTTACTTTGAAGATTAATAAATGCTGCCATGGGGGGGGGGGGGTCACATCAGATAACCACAGCTCAGAAAACTGCTTGAGAAACCTCAAGGGCAGCTCATTTTCCTACATATAACCTTCTCTTTTTATCTCTGAAACACAACATGTGTCCAATATAATGAATGGCCATCAATAGGTATAGCAGAGTCCTGCTTTTTGTAATACCATGTAGAAGCCTCCACCACAGCTGTATAACCTTTAGTTGGTACACTGGTGTGTGTTGTTTCTAACAGAATGTCTTTATGACCAACATTAAATGTTATACTAATCACATCTTGAATGACTTTCCATCCACAAATTCCATTCTTTTGACATTTAGGAAGCCAGATAGATCTGATGGAGCTGCAACAATGTTTTATGTTTTGTGACTTATAGAACGCGTTAATGTTTGTCGAGAGCGTCAATTGGCTTACCCATAGATGCAGGAGATGTCAATGACCACATCGATCATGTCACAACACAGTTCATATGTCTGCATATCCACTGGACTGCTGTCTGTGGCGATGTAAATCTTACTGACCACATCGAATAGGAAGGCCTTCTCAATACCGGAGTTCTGAAAACAGAGGCAGAGAGAAAGAAGAGCACCACTACTCATTCATATTAACACAACTGAGCTCTAGTGACCATTAAGAGCTTCAAGTAACTAAGATTACATGCAGGGAGTGTACTATCCTCACACAAACCACATGCAAAGCACATGCTTTACAATCAGTTTCACCAACTTCACAGACTGCTCTTTGATACACACATTTATAGTGGTGCAGCTAAGCTGAAATATTCATAACAACTGTGCATTTTGTGATAAAAGCAACACATAGGGCACAGATGTAGGTTTTTATGTTATGAAAAGATATACAGTAGATATCGGGGCGCTGCTAATTTGGGGCCTGAGGACCGTGGCAGCCAAATAGGCGTTTAATATTCCAAAATGTTGCAGAAATCTGATTTTATGAGTCTTCGTGATTTCCAAGGTGTGTTCAAGCTGATTAGATCAGATGTCAGAAGATCACAGACATGTTTTTTTCCCTCTTTATTTTTTAAGGGTGCTTTTTAAAGCTTTTACCCTGAGAAAACATGAAAACCAAATAAAAGGAGCATGATCACTTCAGGGTCAAAGGTCACCCCCTTACCTTCATGATAGAATAACAAACAATACACCGTTAGAACGGCAAGGTCTTCAGCTTTCCATCGGTGCATTTCTCTTGTCATTAGCAGTAAAATTTGACAGAGATATTGCTGGATAAAGTTCGGGATTACCGGTAACTTCTAGTCACAGGTCACATGAGAACTGTTTAGTTTGGGGAGGCGCTTCAGGTTCATACGACAATGTTTTATTTTTGCAACGACCTTCATATCTGAGCAAGGGAGCTGATATTTGTCTGATCTCTAACCTGTGACCAAGCCCACTTGGTTGAACCTACAGTATAAGGAAACTAAGATCAGTCTCCTGTGGGAATATCTCACAGGTTTTTTTTTTCCTTTACTGTTATTGTTTTGCCTTCTGCCTAAGTTGATATGAATCCTCTTGTATCACATATGTATCATCCACATTTCTGCATAATTATGAAAAGTTGAATAAAACATTTAAATGACAAAAAAAGAGACTCAAAAGCTAATCCGCCAGAAGAAGAAATTAATGGCAATAAAACAAATTTGCGTTAACGCATTATTATCACGTTAACTTTGACAGCCCTACATAAATACATCCTCTATAAAATGTATAGTCTGTTTTTGAATGAATGGCATCAGCAGAGGTTTGTATATATTGTATTAAGTATGACATGCATAACATAAAGGTGTCTCTCTTTGACAATTCAGCTATGAGTTGGAATCAGTGAGATTTTGCAAAACTCAGAACAACAGACCCACAGTAGAGAGGGCATCCTGGTGGTGTGGGGGCCAAAGGCATGTACTAGTCAGTGATGTCAGAGGGCACATCTAGTTTATATGCTTTGGTTTTCTCATTTATGAATGCTTTTTTGCAGCATGCACATGAAAATCAGTGGTGGCATTGGATACAATGCAACCAGTATATCTGTTGTGTATCGCTGCCACCAAGTGAGTGGATTGTATAGAACAAGAAGAACTTCGTTATTAAAATGTGGGGGGAAATACAGCAGCGCACTGGTGTGAGGTTTCCAGCAGATTTGAATAAATGATTTCTTTGTTTTCAGATAGATTCAGTTCATCGGTTGGATTACTCACAGATATGAAGATGTTGAGCAGGTTCTCCAGCGTGGGCAGCTGTGGAATAAGCTTCTGGACCACTTTACTGAAAGCCTCGAATATGGAGTGATCGTATATACTGGTTAAATAGAAGCTGCAGATATCAGGGAGAAAAACTGGAGTCACAATAGATTTCACTAACAAAATACTTCACAATAGCTTTGTACAGATTTGGACGGAAAACAACAGAACAGTCACCAATCAAAAGATTTAGCATTTCACACACAGTTCTAGATCATATTACAGTTCTAGATCATATTACAGTTCTAGATCATATTACAGTTCCAACATTACAATTCCTGTAGAAAATGTAAGGAGAAGCATATTGAGTAGATATAGTCGGACAGAAATCATCCTGTTTTCTGCTGGATATCATTTGAAAATGTTCGGTACTAGTTCAGATATCATACCAAACTTTCAGTACTGATACCAACACAATACTTTTCGTGAAACCTTACTTTGAGGAATATAGACATATTTTTCTACATTGATGTTTTAAAAAAAAAAATCTCAAATGTTAAATACCGTCTCTCTAAGCACAAGCAGCTGGTCAAGAACTTTGTCTAAAGACAGTCTTAAATTGGCAAAATTAAGATTTAGGCTAACCCAATTAAACACTCATTCTACCACCTACAACCATACCAAATACCATTCTCAAATTTAACAATTTAAAGTTTCTTTGAATATGTATCAGATACTTTTCCAAATAGTCACTTTTGGAAATCCCCATGAACCACTCTTCACAATAGCATGAATTAGATACACCTCACAGAACTTATTTAAAAAGAAAATACGTCACTTTTAAAGCTGGTTCGCCAGTTACTCACATTATTTCCTTCGTCCATAACAGTGGTGAAGAACACCAGAGGCAAAAGCCAGGAGTTGAGTTTTCATTCAAACTAAATTATGACTGGTGGGCGATTGGACGAATATATCGACTATCGGCAATGCTGTTTTCGGGCAATTTTTTTCATTTTATTTTACTAATTTAATGGTCTGCCTCCGAAGAACAAGTGAGAGCTGCTGCATAGCAGACAGCTGGTACAGCGCTTAAATGAAGTGTGGAGATAAAGAGAGACAGCGGGGGGGAAACAGAGTGTAGAGCCGTCATATTTTCACATCTAACTCTATGAATTAAGGGTTTATTTTGACCAAACCACAGTTGGTAAATATATCGGTGGCCGGTTGGAAAATTTTAACATGTCACCCAACCTTAGTTTGTTAACTTCATGCCAAATTAATCAGAGCAACTTAACGTGACGTATCGTAACGTATCGCATCGCATCGCAACGCATCGGTAACTGGTACCGTCGACGTTATCTTCACTTCACCTGTGTGTCTTCTGCTCCGCTCCGTGTGTGTGGAGGGGCTAAACCACGTACTTGTTGAAACACAGCAGCAGAGGATATTAACGAGCACGCTGCTTGTATTACAGTATCTATTCAATCCATACAAATTGTGAAACCAAAAACAGGTAAAGGTAAAGGTAAAGCCCACCTCAGGTGTATTTGTTCCAGGCCTGCATCTGCGAGGTCATCGTTGGCTCGTTTGTGAATGTCCCTCTGCTTCTCGATCTTATGGTCGTCTGACAGGCCGTCCACTTTGTGAATGAACACCTCGAAGTTGATTTCCGGGTTTACTTTGTAGGCCCTGGTCACTGTGAGATGCAGTCTACTCAGAGCCTCCACATAGTCATCCTATCATGATGAAGAGGAATGATTCACAGCTTACCTTACCTACTTAATACCACATGCCGTTAAGTTATTGGTTTGAAACTACAAACGTTTTCCTGGGTTCTTCAGTGTCAGCTGATAAGGAACAAGACATGTCAATACAGACATGTTGAAGATATGTTTGAGGTCATTTAGAAACAGTGACACTTTGGAATTCAAGTTAACATGGAAACTTTTGTTCACTGCTTGAGAAGAGGTAGCAAGACCACCTCCATCTTTTAGTCTAAGCAACAAGAATGCCATTGGTCCTTGACATGGTTGTTTCTGTAGAGGGCATCCTCATCTGTAGGGATTGGTATTAAGAACGGCTGTCAAAGTTACCCTGATAACAACGTGTTAATGCAAATTTTTTTTAATGCCACTAATTTCTTAAATGCATTAACGCAACTTGTGATTTTTAGGTTGTAGCGGGCTCAGTTTTAAAGCTAGAGTGAAGATACTGGTATCATATGAAACAAGAAAATCTGATGAATCCATCGGTACCAACTGCTGCTTTTCCTACACGTATTAGGTTTGCTAAGTCATTTTGCTTCTACATTTAGCCTTTCCGTGACAAAATACTTTTTATAATACTTCTTTTCATTGCCCATTAAAATGTCAAATACTTTGTAATTGAGTCCATTTATTCATAGATTAATAAATTAATTTGTAAACACATTTATTAATGCCTATTTTTATTGTACAATTAGTTATTATTAATTAAATGCGTTATTACTATTTCTGTGACCCTTGTAGTCCTCCATATTCTTCTTTAATGTAAAGTAATCCAACCAATAAAAATGGTTCAAAGTCCTCCCTTCAAAATGCAAAAATATAAGCCAGGAAAAAGCAATGCGTAGCAAAAAAAATAAATATCCAAAAAGAAACCAACCTCACCCGACATCCAGCACCTCTAAAGCTCACTAAATTATATTTTTCATTAGTTTAATCCATACAAAAAGAAGTGTAAAAATAACACGGTTGGATTTTATCGGGGGCTATGTGCCAGACCATTTCCTGGAGTCTATGTCCTGGTCACTGTAACAGAAAAGACTCTACAACAATGATACTCAACTTACGGCCCGATACAGTGACCATTTTCTAATTTACAATGAAAATAAACTGATTCACATTTTTTCGTACTTTTAATGTAAATAAGGTACCAGAGTGCATAAAAAACATCAAAATAGACTAATAGAGATTGTTTAACAAAAAAAGGTGACTGGGGAGGATCCCCCGCATCCCCTAGCCTGGTGTCATTTTATAAAAGTGGGGCAATACAAGTTGAGTATTCCTGCTCTAGGAAGTGATGAATAAGGTTCAAATGCTAACAGCAGCACCGACTGCTGCAGGAGAATAGAAAACTCAGGGGGGGTGATCCAGATGTTTTGACTTCACTTTTACGGAGCTGTCATGCCGCTGCATGTGCACCCTGTAGCGGCAGCCTGGGATAAACTTTACTGAATGTTGCGGCTGCAGTCCAGAGAGTAAACTCGCACTGAATTTAGGTGAAGAAGAACCTTATTACCACCACCAAGGCTAAAGGCCTAGGAAGGAGGTTATGTTTTCACCACCGTTGATTTGTTTGTTTGTTTGTTTGTTTGTTTGTTGGTTTGTCCGTTTGGAGGAATACTCCAAAAGTCTGCGATGGATTTGAATGACATTTTTTGGAGGGGTGGGGTGTGGCAATCCGGATCATGATCTGGCTTCGGGAATTTTTTTTAATAACTCCACTCAGCCTGTGCATTAACACCACAGGCTTTAAGACCTGCACAGTGTAACTGATGAAACTTGCCTTGGCGGAGGTCTGCGCTCTCCGATTGCACTTCTAGTTTTAAGTCTTATTTTGATACAAAGATTTGTTATGTAGCAGGAATGTAGCACAAAGTGAAAGCAGTGCTCTGTTGATTTAATTTGAGGTAAAAAGTTTAGGTACAATTTCTTTTTATATTTTGCTTCTAGGAGATGCACTGTGAATAAGGACCAGTCTTATTTTGCTACATTAAGTAGAATGTAGCACAACATGGGAAGTGAAAGCAGTGCCCTGTTTATTTAAATGTGAAAGTGTAATAAAAATATTTTGCCCCAGAAATCAATGAATAATTATGATAAATAATCATAATCTCAATATTGATCCAAATAATGGTGATTATCATTTTGGCCGTAATCGTGCAGCCCTAATCCCTACTCATCTGTCAGCTCCCCCCTCCTGGTCTTCCACCTGCCATGGATGCTAACATGAGCATCAATCTCTGGTTGTCACCCGGTTCACCTCACTGTATACACTGCTGATTTATTACTTTTGTGATAACAATGTCACTTGAATAGGGTCAACATTATAAAGGACTGTTTTTTTTTCTTATGGATTTGTGGACTGACCTGTGAGTCGATGACAAAGATTAGCGCTCCGGTGCCTCGGAAGATCATTTCATAGTCAAAGGTGGGGTCGAAGAAGTCGATCTGGCCGGGGAAGTCCCAGATCTGGAAGCTGACAAAGGAGCTGCTGGAGACGTCCTCTCTGCAGATCTTATTGGTGCTCTCCAGGAACAGGGTCTCATTAGGTGACATTTTATGGAAAACCACCTTCTGGATGGAGGACTTCCCACTCCTCCTCAGGCCCATCAACAGGATACGAGGTTTGACCTCTCCATTCAGAGAATCACTGAAGCCCAACACTACACAAAAGGAGCAGAGGCACTACGTTAGGTCTAAATTAGGCAACCACCCATAACAACAACACATGTTTAAAAACTAACTTAACTTGATAGCCAACAGATGGGTTTTGTTGTGCTGGGCAGCTTTTAGGTTTGAGTTTGTGTGACTTCGGAGCAGGGGGTTGCTAATAAAGAGCATCCAAGCAAATATTTAAATATGAAGTTTAATATTCAGCACTTTTGCTAAGAAATTAACTACATCATGTAGCTCTAAATATTCCCAGCCCAGTCGCAGAGCAGTTTCGGAAATAGTCACAAAATTGAATGTATTGATTTGTGTATATAAATAAATAGTATATATGCTTCCTGCTCTTCCTCCTGTGCAGACGCTTCGCTGAGTTGCTCTCCGCTTTGCTTTCTTTTTTTTCATTGCTATGCTTATCTTTCGCTACTAAATTTTTGGAAAACGGGTCCTGGATACTTACAAATCACTGGGAGTTTAATTTATGAAAGAAACTGAAGGCTACCACTATTTTAAAAACTGTTTTACTTTGTGAGCGTGGCCTATCAGCAGCACAAGCCTGTACTATAGTGAACGGGAGCGAGGTGCTTGGCTAAAGCTAATCAGCAGCAAGATGCCTCCCTTCTCCACGGATGACTACTACAAACTTCTACAGAAGATAGCAGTGCTGGAAACAAAGATTATCCGGCTCGAAGTGAATGCGGAGGTGAATGGACTATGTGGGAATGAAACCACTCTACCACTGACTCAAAACAGTGAACTGGAACAGGCTAATAGAAAGCTAATTAGCACCAACAAGACCACCAAGAATCAAGAGGGCAATAAATCGACTAGTAGTCCTCCCTGGAACGCTCTTGGTGCAAAGCCAAAGCGTAAATCATGTCCCTGGGAAATGGGAGGAAAACTTACAGGCAGAACCCAGCACCCTCAGATATATGATGCGACCGGCTGGCCTGCATTAGCATCTGAGCATAGTGCCTCATCAACCCCTGTACAAAGTAAGGTCCAACCGTGGACAACTGTGAAAGGAAGGATGAGTAACAAACCTCCCCAACAAAGAAGTTTGCAACTGGAGAACAGATTTGCTCCACTGTTGCAGGACCCTGGATCTCGATCTGATGCCCTGGATAATCTCAACTCTTCACACAGCAGGGTAAGAACCAAAAGCA
>CAKAKR010028428.1:453-23643 GCA_916700685.1 Adelosebastes latens | reverse complement strand
TGATATTTGGCACCCCCTAATTTCCTTATTAATTTCGGCTGATCATTTTTAACTTCTACAAATATCTGGGAAAATAAGCTCCCCACAGTCATCACTCAAGTTTTTGGAAATACACAGAAAGTTAGATATGAAGTCATATATCACAAAGATTACAGCCAGAAATGAAAACACACTAACAAATAAAATCCCTGCGATTTATCAGCCATAACATATTTTTAAGCACATGTCGTTATGATAACTGACACACAGTATATCATGCACTCCCGCACCGACTGCCTGCAAATACTTAAACACGCACCGGCAGTCATTGTTTTATATACAAGACTAATCAGGTCTTAAGTTGTTTGAGATTGCATTAAGTTCAGTGGTAATTACTTTTCAATTGAGTAAATGAGAGACTGAAAGTATATGATTTTTTGTACTTCCTCTAGTTCTTAATGAATAAACATGTAAATGAGCGCGATCCTGTGGGAGTGGTTGCTTGTTCAAGGCTTCTTTCCTGGTCTCATAAGAAGGATCATCCAAACTCCCGCCTCCTCCAGTGCATCTCGTTCCCAACCCGCATTTCTTTAATGACACTAATTAAACAGAGTGAAGAGGTTTTCCTCCCCAGCAGTCACAGCACACAGGTTGCTCTTGATGTCAGTCCCTAATTCCCACAACAGCCCAGTTAGACTCTCATTACCATAATGACATGTTGTGTGAGGGGCTCTAATGAAAAAAAACATGCTTTACACCCTATACTGTAACCATGTTGTTGTTTTTTTATTTTGATTTCATTCACTTCACAAAGAGGATTTTATACAAAATCCCAAAATGGTAATGTGATCATGTTGAGTAGCATGTCCTTTTAGTTATTCCAGTGAATAATTCTTTGGTGAATTTACAATTGCTGAACTGAAAATATGCAATTTAATGTGATTCATGCAACCCTCATCTTGGTTTCCTTTTAGTTAAAAATACAACAGCAAAGTGAAACCTTGATTCTCTTTTTGCACTCTGGCATCCCTTTATGTTGTTCAGTCATGATGACAGCGATGGGGCATTCAAAGCATTCCTGCATATTGCAGTGGATGATAACGATTACAGCACTATTCAGTGATTGTTTACACAGAGCTGTTATACCAGCTGGTCTCATAATCCTGTTGGTACTCATTTGTTTTAATCATCCTCTCCCTTTTCTGTTATCTCCCTTCAGACGGCAGTGATCTTGACACAGTCAGTCATGGCAGTTTGGACAGTGCCAATGACTCGGCGGAGCGCACTTCCATCGACACCGACTTCACCAAAATGGACTCCAGTGATGATGGATTTAGTACAGGTAGGAAAACACAGATCTGCTTCTTTCTTCTTCGAGCTATTTCACTCTCATCCTTTAATTGTGTCACATCTGCTCCTCTTGTCTCAGCTTCACTCTGGAAAAATCTCATTTTAATTTGATTTGATTTAATTCATATTTCAGTAGCCAAACCACGTGATTCATAAACCTTAATTTAGCATTTTAACTACTTAAATGCGCTACTCAAATAAATTGTTTGATGTCATTGCACATTCTGCTTTCTGTCGATCAGCTGACACCCACAGAAAGAAACACATTTCTCCAGTACCAAGAAATTCTTCAAAACCGTGTAACCTATAAATATTGAGTCGAAGAAGGAACAAATGTTACAGCAGCTCATCTGAACAGTCAAAAGTATAAATGAATACGTAAATAACATCATCAAGTTAAAGAGCTCAAACAGAGCGTTTCAGACAGAGGGTGAAAGGTGGTGCGTGAGAAAAATAAAGCGTTTTTTGAACATTAAAGCATGTAAACATGTTCTAGTAAATGGACTTGCATTTATATAGCGCTTTTCTAGTCTTCCTAGTCTAGTCTTCTGACCACTGAAAGCGCTTTACACTACATGTCAGTATTCACCCATTCACACACACGTTCACACACTGATGGACACATCAACATGTGACCTGGAGCAGCCGGGGATCGAACCACCGACCTTCCGATTGGTGGACAAACTGCTCTACCCTCTGAGCCACAGCCGCCACTAAAGTTTGAAAATCGCTGCTTTCATACTTCACACTAACTTATTAAACTTATTATTATCATTATATTGGTATTTGCTTTATGATTATGAAAATTCAGGTCCTACCGAGATTTGAACTCGGATCGCTGGATTCAGAGTCCAGAGTGCTAACCATTACACCATAGAACCGCTTAAACAAATGGGAATCCAAAATGTGTATCTAAAAATAAGCACAATACGTCCTCTTTAATATTTTAAAATTATTAAAAAAAGAAACATGATAAAATGGCTAATTACATTTCAATGGCATTAAAAAGAGATTGGGAAAATGTAAACTAGGCAATCATCAGGAGGCACATGCACATCCATAACATCTTTGCAGGTTATGGGTAACAATCAAAAAGATGGAAAAAATATTTTACATGGATCATTTGTGGGCAAAACATTGTCATGTCCATGTAGTATAAAAGAAAAGAGAAAAGACTGCATCATGCAAGAATGTTTTGCTCTTACACTCTAACAATATCATGGACTTGAATCTGGCTCACGACTTGTTTCATGTTTCTCCCTCAGTGGGAAAACAGAACTTCTCTGTGAGAATAAAATAAATCACAGTAGAGGAGGTTCGTGCTTTTTCCTGCAGTTTGACCTTGTGAATATGATGCAAGTTTTCAAAGACTCTATTCCTCTCCTGCTGCTCATGCTTTTCTATTCTGGGAGTGTTGTGTGCTGTAAAGCTGTTGGGAACGTCACAGCGCTCTGTTGAAGAAAAACTCTCAGATCAGTTGTCACTTATAAAGTAATCCACGGAGACTAAATATCAGGATTTTTTTTTATTCACTCAGCTCTTTTTGAGAGAGAAAACTAAGCAAGGTGGAAAAATACAACAAAATAACTGTAGCTGTTTTTTCAGAGGAGTAAAGCTTCTTATCTTTTTCAGGTGGGCAGTCAGACCAAGGCTACGATTCACTATCCAAAGAGGAGGAGCGGATGTGCAGCAGAGATAGTGACAACACACCGCCGGTGGAAGACAAAGGACCGAGGCAGTCCAGTGAGTTATGGATTAACTTCTATCCTAATCTTTGACACTTTGCTACCATTTCTGCAGGAGTGAATCACAGCTTACTGGCAGGAAAATGAACGCTATCTCTTTAAAAGCTGGGGTATCATATGGCAGCGTGGGTGTACTGTATTCTCCAGCCTGTCCATTTGCTGTTATATTTAAATGTTTTTGAGAAACAGATTCTGTTGATGGATGAATGTGTTATGTAAGCAGGTGATTGTTTGCATGACAGGATTTGTCTTGAATTCTGCTGCTAATAACAACACGCCGTGTCTGATGCAATCTCTGTTCCGGCTTTCATGATCAATAATCCTCACTAATTGGTGTGGGCGTTTCATCAGAGGCTTAATTGTGGACTTAATTTTTTGGGGTAGAATCCAAGACAGCCTTATTTTAAGATTAAACAGCTGTCCCTTAAGGAACTGTGCAGTTGCCAGTTTTACCCTTCTTCACCCCACTGCATAGCTTCATGCTGGCACAAATGGCATCACTCCAGCAACTAGTGATTTTCTATATGAAATGTAGATTTTGCATGAATGCAAATGTTGCAAGAGATTTTAGAGGTTTTGTCAAATTTGTCAAATGCACAATAATATCATTTATTGTTGTATCTCCTTAAAGAGGACCTATTATGCTCATTTTCAGGTGAATACTTGAGATTTTGGTTTCTAGTAGAACATGTTTTCATACTTCAATGTTCAAAAAACGCTTTATTTTTCTCATACTGGCGGTCCTGCAGCACCTCTTTTATTGGTCAACTGAACCAAACTTTTCAGACTCCACTCCAGCTCCGCTCTATCTAGCTTTGTTTGAGGGCGTGCCAAGGAAAGGGAAAAAGCACAAACGCGTAATAGGTCCTCTTTAACAATTTGGTATTATTTAAATCTCCAGCACCTGAGATTGAGGTTCCAATCAGCAGCATCTCTCCGTCTACAAGAAACTGCAAATCAACAGATGTCAGTGCAGGTAAGTTTTATTTATATAGAAGAATATCAAGAAGCAATTATGATTGTGTATAAAAGCCACAGATCTCAGTCTGACAGTATTGTTTTTGTCACAGGGAATGGCCACAGGCTGGTTTCTAGTCCATCTAGTGACACCGTTCTGTGTGGAGTTCTGCCAAAGTCAGAGAGGCCAAAATCTCTGGACTTGTGTGGTGGCCAAGGAAGTCTTAGGCTCACCGTCCCTCACCTTGGCTCAACAAAGCAGCATCACCTAGCTGCTGACAGACTTCACGGGGTGGAAGAAGAGGAAACAGAGACTGATAAACAGAAACCTCTGGTGGAGAGGAGTCTCAGCTGCAGTGGTGCAGTGGAGAGGCCGGCGATGTCCATAGAGAGGAGTGTCAGCTGCAGCGGTGGGACTGTGAGGAGAACAGGTATTGAGATGGGGTTTGATCCCCTGTCACTGATGGCGACAGATGCGGTACAAGAGTGTGATCAAGAGAACAGCGGCACGCCCACGGCCCGCCGTGACCTCGCTGAAGAGATTGAGATGTACATGCACAATGGCAACAGCCCTCTGAGCAGCCGCACGCCCAGCATGGACCTGCAGAGCCCCTCGAGCCCTTTGTTTCGATCCGCCTCGTCTCCTCACACCTCACCGCGACCCTCCACCCTGCTCCGCTCCAACACACACCTCCCGCTGCCTGTGAAATCCAAGGAGAGGCTGAGGCCGTCGCCGTCTCTTCCTTTGGGCGTCTGTACCAAAGACAGGGAGAGGCCTTCCTCCTTGGTGTCACCCTCCTCACCTACTCCCTCCTCCTCGTCATTCTCAATGGACTCAATGTTCACCCCAACTCTGGACATCTTCAAGAGCAGCTTCATATCAGCAGGGAAGGGCGTGGCTGAGAAGGCCAGCCGCCTCTACTCTCGTCTGTCCTCCCAGACTTCATTAACACAGGTTGGTAGTGCAGCATTTTCCCCGAACTAATATACCCAATATAACTGCTGAAACTACATCCACAATGATTTTTGTCCTCCTCCTCTCCTGCAGGATACAAACTGCGACCGGATTAGTGTATCCTCACTGACCTCAGGAGAGGCAGACTGCTCGTCGCTGCTTGATAATGACTCCTGTCTGGACCCAGATGGCTTCACCTCCCCCCAGCACGGCAGCGTTTCCCGACTCAGGAGGAGCCCAACTGGGGGTCACACCAACCTGGGCAGCCCCAGCACCCCCAACAGAGTGTTCAGACACAACTCCTTCTCTGGTTTGTTGCACATCCTTTAATCAGTCTACACAATAAATATTGTTGGAATAATGCTGCTAGTTTATATTGATATATGGAATCTTGAAATGTTTGCATTAGACGAACAGCACAATCCACATTTATTTAAAGTTGGCAGTGTTTATGAAAACATCTCCTATGTAAGAAGGTCATGTCTTAGAGGCATACTCATTAAATTGCTGTTTTAACTGCAGCGTTGTGTTGGTTCCCAGCAAAACACTTCTTGGCGATCTAAATTTAGAGTAAGAGTAGGACTCGGTAATGGAGAGTGTCGGGTGTTCTGTGCGAAACTAGGCCAGCAGGCGTGAGGGCTGATTCAGTGCGTAGGCTGCTCTGCAGCCAGCCACAGGCCCTATGCTAAGCATAGACACGTGAACACGCACACGTGCATGCACATTCCCAGACACATCGATGTGAAACACAGATTCACTAAAACAGCAAAACAGCAAAAAAAAAAGTCAACTGAACACTTTTTCGAGTCGCTGCGTCATTTAATTTTTCCACTTGTGCTGTATTTAGTCCAGATATGTATAGCTAAATCTAGGCTTTTCTCGTGTGTCTAATTGTATAATCCTCCATGGCATCCAGGTGGTTTGGCACTTCCTTCTAAAACCCCTCACACTCCAGATTCCTCCCCCAACACCAGCCGCTTTCAACCCACTCCCAATTACACCATAGAGGTAAGTTCCTCTTATATAAAATCACTCCTCCGTAGACTGACTCAGACTATCACGATTGAGTGTTACACTCTGTCTGCTGCTTTTTGTCGTAGGTGCTGATGTCCAGCTGTTCACTCTGTAAGACGTGTGACTGTCTGGTGTATGACGAGGAGATCATGGCTGGCTGGACAGCAAATGACTCCAACCTCAACAGCACTTGTCCCTTCTGCGGCACAGCCTTCCTGCCTTTCCTCAATGTGGAGATCAAAGACCTGAGACCACAGAGCAGGTAAATGCTCCCTTTGCACAGACCAGTATGCACACACTACACATTCACTTTGAATAATTAATCAGGTGCTTCCATCATTTCACACTGAATTCACTGATAATGCGATTTAATGTCTTTGATCTCTTGCGCTAGATTATTTTTAAAGTGGCTAGCTGTCTGGCACTTTTTCCAAAAGCCCTGACACACATGCACGAACACACACACTCAGACACAAAATCTCCTATTCCTGTGCCATCCTCTTTAAACAGATCCACTCTGTGTCTCCCCTCAGGTCTTCTAAGGAAAGTAATCCTGTTACAGAGGAAGTCACGTCGCCGACTCTCAATCCCGAGGCCAAAATGTCTGCGGCAGACTGTGCAGCTCAGTCATCTGCAGCACCCCTGCAGGAGCAGGAGAGCAGCAGGGATGCTGGCCCGACTCCAGTGACGGTGCCCTACCTGAGCCCTCTGGTTCTGTGGAAGGAGCTGGAGAGCCTGCTGGTAAATGAGGGCGACCAGGCCATCTCCTCCCCGAGCGTCGTCGACCAACACCCCATCGTCTTCTGGAACCTCGTGTGGTACTTTAAAAGGCTGGAGCTGCCGAGCAACCTGCCGGCTCTTATCTTGGCCTCCCAGCACTGTAGCCATGGAGACCAGGTATGCATGAAGGTGTCTGTCAGGCTCACTCACATATAGTTGTGTGTACATTGACCCGTTACCCATACAACCATCAGTTTATCAACTCTGTTTTAAAGGACATTTTAGGAAATACACTTTTTCACTTTGTTGCCATGAGTTAGATGTGAATATTGATACCACTCTCATATCTGTATGAAGCCGGTCCAAGAGAGAGGTATTGATCTGCTATCTATTGATCTCATCTAATTCTCGGCAAGAAAGCGAATGAGCGTATTTTCCAAAATGTCAAACTATTCCTTCAAACTGCCTATGTGTATGAAAAAAAAAGAAAATCCAACTTTGGTGACTCCTAGTGGTAGTTTCAAATAGACAAAACAGAGCAATGCAGAAAAGCAGCACAAAGACCAATTTTCACTGGGAACATCTCTTAATTTTTTTAACAAATGAAAACTAAACACTTTTATAAATACATTAAAATTCTACCCATAATGGCTGTAACATGCAGAGTAAGGGATTAATGTTCTTCACGTTTTACCCCTTGCAGACTCCCCAGAGCGTTTCATCCGAGGACAGTAAGCAGGTGCTTGTGAGGATTATGTGGGACAACCTGAAGTTGCACAAAGACAGAGTTCAACCCTGCTATGTCCTGTGGAACACACATTGTAAGTCACTAAAGTGTTTACTTTAACCGACTGAGGTATAATGTGTTTCAAAAGGGGAAATTATTTTCAGAAAATGATTCTGCTGGCAAGTTTGATCAAGGTCAGGTATAATTTACATGTAAATTAAATAATGCATATGAAGTAAAGCATGCATAATTCAGTTCATGACTCCTATTAGTCACGCCGCCCTTATCAGTGCTCTACCTTCAGAATTGATTTTGAGTGATGGAGATGAATGAGCCTTTGATCAGGGTGACTTTTATCTCTGGCTCTTTGCAGGTGCAAACTCCCTGGTTCGCTCTGGGCTGTGTGAGGAAGGCCAGGTCTTCACTGTGGAGCTACTGCAGGGTTTTGTGAGGAGCACTAAGAAGAGTGATGTCTATCAACCGATGAGCAAGATCATCCAGCTGCTGGGGCCTGAGCTGGGTTTTAAAAGACAGAGGTGAGGAGATAAAGAGTTTAGCGTAAAGCCGTGTGTGAAAGATCATATGAATGGAAAGTCTAATTGTTTTGTTTTTTTCCTTTCTCAAAAAGGAGCCTCTACCGAGATTTATTGTTCCTCGCTCTGGTGGCTTTGGGAAAGAACAACATTAATATCAGTAAGTCCAAAAGCATGATATCCTGTTTTTAGCCATGCTAGCTGTTTGTCCACCACTTTGGTTCAGACTATAATATCTCAACAACTGTTTTATGGATTGCCATGAAATTTGGTGCAGTTATCCATTGTGCTCAGAGGATGAATTCTACTGACTTTGGTGATTCAAAGTTGACTTTTCCTCTAGCGCCACCAACAGGTCAAAGTTTTCATTTATCCTGTGAAATATCTTAACATTTACCAGATGGATTGGCACAACATTTAGTACATTTAGACATGTATGTACCACTTAGGATGAATTGTGATCACTTTTGTGATCCCCTGACTTTTCATCTGGCGCCATCGGCACATCAAAAATAATTTGTTTTCCTGTACTTGGTTTTTAGACCAAATACCTGCAAAACTAATGCCACTCAACCTCTGTTGTACTTTGTGTTTAGTGCTTAATTGTAATTAGCCTGCTAACATGCTAAACTAAGATGGTTAACATACATTATTAACAGCATTATACCTGCTCAATGTCAGCATGTTAGCATTAACCTTGTGAGTCTGTTAGCATGCTGACGTTAACGTTTAACTCACTGCAGCCTCACAAAACCACCATCATGGCTGTAGACTCGTCTTTTTCTTTATGCAGAAGCTAGAACTGATATTTTCTTGCTTTGTCAAATACATGCTACGCCAGTGGCAGCTAATGGATTAAATATCCAACCGGTCGAGGCAGAGCTGGGTTCTGCCCAAGGTTTCTACTCGTTAAAGGGGAGTTTTTCCTTGCCATTGTCGCATAATTATGCATCCGCATGAGGGATCTCTTGTTGGGTCTCTAGATTATAGGGTACGGTCTGGACCTGCTCTATATGAAAAGCATCTCGAGATAACTTCTGTTATGATTTGATGCTATATAAAAATTAATTGAATTGAATAAATTTTATTGACACATTACATTCTCATTGTTGCCTCTTTGCAGATGCTTTTGACCGGGAGTACAAGTTGGCATATGACCGCCTCACCCCCAACCAGGTTAAACTGACACACAACTGTGACCGGCCCCCCGGAGCAGGGGTCATGGAGTGCAGGAGGACTTTTGGGGAGCCCGGTCTGTAAAATACTTCTGTTTTTCTGTCCCGTTATGTTTTTCCTTCAACCATGGTCACTGCTGCTGTTTTTGTTTTTTGTTTTGGACTGCTCCTCAGACTCAGGACCAGCTCACCTGACTGGAGCACAGAGCTCTTAAGCACAATGGGAAAATGACACTTAATGTAAAGCAACTGCCATGAGTTTCTTGTATACTGTTAGAGCTGAGAGGCGCGGAGTGACTGCCTTGTGTTTGTAAATATTTAGAAAATCCACTGTATTTTCAGTATAACTATAGTAAAATGTTTGTACAGTTATTATACAGTCTATTTTATGACTTTGTTTCTGTTGAAGCTGTGAGTAAGTATGTAAAGGTTAGTGTATGATCATCACGTTGTCGACATCCATAAGTGGTCCTGGTGACCTTGTTAAGACTGTTGTTGAGTGTGTGTATAATAAGTACTTGCTTTTAGACATTTGTGTTTTCGCAAAGCACTTTGACAAGATGAGCTCTTGCCATTCATTCCCATTTACGTAACGCTGTGGCCCAGCAGCCTACGCTTAAGTGACTTTTTATTTGGCTGCTGCAGGACTTACTGCACTGTTTGATATTTCCATTATATGTAGTTAATGAAAGCAAAGAAATTCCTCCTCATCTGCACCCTGTACACGTAGCACGGCCATGCTCATATGCCTGAATACACTAAACTAGGTGGCAACATCAAATCAAAATATAAAACATAATATTATTTCTGAATCAAGAAGGGAATACTCAATTAATGTATATGCACAATGTTTATTCGTTTATCCTTTTTTTGTACAATGTACCAAAATAACCCAAAAGGGAATAGTACTTCTATGATTTATTTACAGTTTTTTTTAAGCAATACCTTTTTTAATGTGAAGATTTATGTGTTATATGGGACCACCAAGGATAGATTTCCTTAAAAACAGTACAATCAAACTAACAGATGAATAAAAACTGCAAATAAATGTTTTCTGTTGGTTTAATCAACACAATTTTGTTTTGATAAAGGAATTAATTTATTGACACATCTATAAAAATGTACAGTGTATTTGATTCTAGTATTTTGTATATTTCCTTTTGGTCTTCACTCTATGGTGTCAGTTTTAGACATTTGGACAACAGTACACTGTTTAATATGACATCCAGAGCAAAAAAAAGGACATTTTAAATCTCTTTGAACAGATGATGGTGCATGTTTTCTTTGCACTGAGCATATAAAGGATGTGTTAATGTCAAAGGTGTTAAGTTAGGACAACAGCTCTGACCTGCCCTAATTCAAAATCACTTCCAAAAATGAGTGTGATGGTTCACTGTGTTAATATTGTCTTTCACTTTTAACTGACAAAAACCTGCCTAGATTCTGGTTGTAGTAGTGTAATGCAGCTTCACAGCTTATTACTGGACCACGATAACATTATGATGATACGATGCTGGATCAGACGAGGCTGTGCGCTTGGAATAAACACCAATACCACAGCATGTACATTTGCATTTTAATCACTTTGTAAGTTGTGACAAAAAAAAAAACACTGATGACCAAAACATCATATGATGTGTACATGTTGTTTACACAATTTGTCAATTTAAACAATGTTTATGAAGTATTATTTATCATTTGTAACACAGATACTAATTTGTATGATTTTTATATATATAAAAAAAGAAATCAAATTTCTTCCCTGGCTGGATCTATAGTTTGCATTCATTTATGAATAAACACGTTTATTCTACAGATGTCAAGTTTGATTTTTTTTTTGCTATTGCTATACCTGACATTTTTATAAAAAAAATGATGTGCATGAAAGAACAGTGAGTTCAAGCAAGCTCAGGTTCTCTATAATGAATGTTATAAAACAGTTGTTGGCGCAAGTGTATACTTACATATTATACAAAATTCACATTTCCAAAATGTGCACATATTCTAAATTTCTAATTACTTTCTGTAGATGCTGTTTTGTAAACAGTGAAAAATTGTTAATATCCCTGTTAGTGTTCATTGTTTTACACTTACCTACGCCACTGATTCCCAACCTGGGGGTCCCGACCCCCACTAGGGGTCACCAAAGCTTCAAGGGGGGTCGCGAGGCCTCCTTGATTTTAAGGGGTGTAAAACAACTTTTAAATCGTTATTTTTAAAGTTTGGATTATTATTTAAGATATAAACTTAAAAATTAGAAAAGTACGCCATTAAAACAACCGAAGAGCTAATAGAAAAATGGCCAAGTGTCAGGGAGAAGTAAACACTGACTTTGTCAAAAAAAGAAGCCTATTGAATGATTGTTAAAAAAATAAAGAGAATTCTGTTTAAAGTTCCTAAAAACAACAGAAAAACTCATCTCATTCGCAGGAAATAATCTGCTCAAAATTCATCCAAATCGCTCGTTTTACACAAACTTCCTGCAGTTATTGCGTTCACTATTTGGGTTAATTTTACAGTTTATCAGTTGTTCTGTACTATTGTTATTGTTATGCATTGAATATAATAGGAAATAACAATAAAATATACCACTTGGTCAGGGCTCATCAGTTAATTCAAAGATAGAAAAGGGGTCCCTAAAGGAAAAAGGTTGGGAAACACTGAACTACACTATATTAGACAGTAGTTCTGCATCTCCTGTTGTAACCGAATAATGTTTGTAAAAGCTGCCATTGTTACTTAATGTGATTATGTAACAAGTTCTAGAAAATGTTGTAGTATGTGTGTTGTTGCTGACATACGGGACACGTCACTGGCAGCAATGCAGAGCAACTACAGTAGCTTTCCGCACAGTTTCTACAGATACCCAGACCCGTGGTCATGAGGTCCGTTCATGTATGGGTTAACAGTTGTGCTTCAGGTCACAAGTGAAGAGAATATCTTCTGTAGAGACGGCTCCTGCTCACACGTTCAGATGGAAACAGGGCAGACAATGATACGATCCTCCAGCATCACGCTAAGCACCAGGAAGATAAAGTAGAGCAGGAACATGGTGGAACCCAGCAGCTTATTCATCTTCCACTTGCAGTACGCAATGGAGATGATGACAAAGAGGAGCATGATGAAGAGAAGCACGATGGCACAGAAGAGCCCGTTGCTGCTGACGGCCACTGGAGCAAAACCGTGGAAGGATGCGTACAGGAGCCATGGCACTGGAAGACTTTTGAAAGTGACAGAGCGAGAAACACAGAAAAATGTATCAACTGAATGTTCATTAGCATTTCTTTTTCAATCATGACACGTCAGGATATCGGCACTCACCCCACTGTGATGTCAAAGATGTTACTGCCCACAGAGCTGGACACAGCCATGTCCCCCAGGCCTTTACGTGCCACTATCACACTGGTAATGAGGTCAGGGATAGACGTCCCTGCAGCCAGGATAGTCAGGCCCATAATCTCCTCTGAGATGCCGATGGTCTCTCCCACCTACAAGGAAAAAACTACAGTTCAGAGTGGATAAAAGCTGCAGAAATGGACTTCTTGGACAATGAAATGGACAATCTTCTCCTCACTTTTAATATTTATTGAAACTAATTTAAACTGAATTAAAGGTACAGTATGTTGGATTTGGTGGCATCTAGTGGCGTGATTGCAGATTGCAACCAACTGAGTACCCCTCCTCTCACTCCTCCCTTTCCAAGACTGTGGTAATGTGACCGAGTGCAAAACTTAGAGGCCATCCTCACCATAATAACACTACTTTGGGAGCAACGAAAGTCAACGGTGGCTGGCGGTACCACGGTTTTGCACTCCGCGGCTCACGTTACCTCATTTTCATAAGCGTGTTGGAGAACTACGGTGGCCTTCAGGTAACGTAAAAACAGGAAAGGTTCTCCCTAGAGCCAGTGTTTGGTTTGTGCATTCTGGGCTACTGTAGAAACATGGCGAAGCAACATGTCGGACTACGCGAAGAGGACCTGCTCCCTATAGATATGAAGGGCTCATTCTAAGCTAACAAAAACACAACGATTCTTAGTTTCAGGTGATTATACACTAATGAAAACATAGTTGTGAATACTGTATTCCAATACTGCTACTCCCCTGAAAAATTACGCACTGTTCCTTTAAAAAAAAGAACCAATGCTTTGTGCTCGTGTGCACAATCAGGAAACAAGGCTATGCATTTCAAATTCCATCTCTAAACGTTCCTACAGTAACTGACCTGATGGGCCCACCACACCATGAGGTAGGAGAAAATAGCAATCCACGCTATAGAGCCCAGGAAGGTGACCGCAAAGAATTTTCTGGATTTCTGTTGGACAAAAAGTAAGTGATGTAATAGCAAAACACAGTGTCGAGGCATTTAAGATACCACAGCTGATCTGAGAGATGCTTCTTTACCAGATTGCGAACATCTGGGACTGTGAGCCACAGAGGGAAGATTATGGGCAGCAGGAGGAGGTAGGTGGCTTGTTTACGTTGCGAGTCAGGCCACTCTAGAGACAAAGGTTCATCTTCTTTCTCCTTCTCTTCTTCTTCTTCATCCTCTTCCTCCTCCTCCTCCTCTTCTTCTTCTTCTTCACTGGACTCTTCGCTTACTTCATCGCTGTCATCTTTATCACCGTCAGAGCCTCCTGACCCATCCTCTCCTGCTGGCACATCATCCTGAATTGTTGGGGAAGGAAATCATGATAGACAACAGTAGGAGCAGAAGAGAAATAAAAGCCTAAAGAGGCCTTTGGCGAAAGTTGTAGCTTCGTACATTGACTCTTACATAGACAGTTATCAAAGACTGACTTCTGGGCTTTTTGATAACCACCAGGACAAGGTTGGAGTGTACCTTCTTGTCCTCTGGTTGCTCCTTCTTCTCAGCTTCTGGGGGTGGGGCAGCCACTGGCTCTTTGGTCGGCTCAGTTTTACTTCCACCATCTGCGAAAAGGAATCCCAAAAATCTTGTGCATTTCCCTGATGCCTCTTACTCATTCAGCTATCTAAAAAACTCCCATGTCATTTTATAAGCCTTTAGGACGGGTCATATGGAAAAAATGCAGTAAATGTGTTGTTTGGACATGATATATGAGGTCATCCTCATGGCAACTGGACTGAATGTCTTCATAGGTGTATGGATTTGCACGGCAGGCACTTTACCTAGTCCTTAGTACCCTTTGTATGTTGTTACCTGTATGCAATTTGATGTATTTCTTGTATTTTATTTACCCTGTAAACACTTAATATTTAACTTCTGGTCACCCACCTACAGTAGTTTTCAGACTCTGTTCATGAACAGAGTCTGAAAACTTAATGAAAGGCGCCTGATAAGTGGATGACCTTTGCATCCTTCCATGTTACCTTTGGTTTTGCTCTCTGACGTCCGTCTAGCCACATTATTCAGAGTCTCAGCCTTATCCTTAAATTTCCCTACGAACAATCAAACAACCAAAAAACAAACTTAGAATAATTCTGCGATGATGTTACTAAGTCATGTGATAATATCTACAATAATTTCACAGGAAGTCAAATAAGCAGTCACATCATCCACAAGTTTGGCATAACATCAAAAACAACAACAGCATCACAATCCTTTCTGCAGCACAGAGCAATGTCATGAGAAGTGTGAGTTTATCAAAGGAAGTGCACAAGAGGCACAACATAACACAAGACAGGATCTTACTTTTTCTCTCCATTGAAAATGCAGAAACAGCGTGGAAAATTATATATATTTTAAAGAATGCAAGAATTTGCTGTTCATTTTGACCCAATGTCTCAGATTGAATACGCACACCTCAAGCAAGCATAATTTATAGCAGAGGTCGATATAGAGTAGATAACCATGCCGTATACAGTATCAAAACATCCATTTTGATATTACATAGCATTTCTAACTGTCTTTTTGCCCTTTTAACTTGGCTCATATTGCCCAAATAGAATGAATATATTTGATTAACAAAATCATATTTATGTATTTTACGATGCAGCACATCATTATCTAGGTAAGTTAAGTATATATTTGTAATGTTGCTTTGGAGATACAGGCGCTGATAGCTGTGATCCAGATTTTATATTTTATTTCATTCAAAAGCTGATTATGAATTGTGAATGTGCTGGAGTAGTGGAGTGTACCGTGGTCTTGCCTCGGGAATAGTGTGCTCACCATAGCATGATGCACTATGAAGCTACAGTAACGTTACTAACATATCATGAAAACCACTGGGAAAGCTGTACAGGACCAGTCTTTCACCACAACAAATCAAAGTTAACTGATTAGATTACTTTTTTTGTAACCGATTTAACAGAAATATTAATACTTTTTGGTTTTGACTTTCAAATGATAGAAATTGTTTAATAATCACTTAATGATTATTATGTGTAAAACAATATTTCTGCTGACTAACACCACAGCTATGTGTATCCTAGGAATCTTTTTCAGATTTCACTGTGGGCCCTCCATAGACTGAGGTAGGTATTTATCTGCTTAGTATCAATCTGGATTTAGTGCTGTCTTCAGTCGGGACGCTTTGCTAATCCATTTCACTATGAGAAGGACGTAGTCCACAGACACTCATTACAAGAGCACGTTTAAAGGCAGACAATGATCAATCATTAGAGCGATCAGTGTGGTGGTGTGGTACTCACCCTCTCCTAGAGGGTCTAATGTGTGGATCATAAGTTGGAAGATGGTGTTTCTCATGGTGCTGTTGTGTAAAGAAGCTGAGCTTCCCCCTCGCTGAAGGGATGGCTTCAACTGGGGAGAGAGATGGCTGAGGTCACGATAGCTACTCACAATAACAGACAGTGACACATCAGTGTTAGACAGTCATGTAGTAAGTAGTGGAGGTCAGGTACTTTTTCTTGAGAAGTGCATTGCAGCACTTAAAAGCAGGCTTGTTTACATGATGTTATGATGAATAGGACAGTAGAAAGGTCAACAAGATGTAGAATAACATTTGCGTATCTATGAGGAAGTTGCTTTTGTCTCTTTCTTTTTGCAGTGTAGTGACTGTTTTTTTTTTTTTTACCTTTAATCGATTCTTGTCTGCTGTAGCAGGTCGAGCATTCTCTTCAGCGGCCCCATTTGTCTGCGTGGAACAATGTTTTTTCAGTGATAATCATTCATTGGTATCATTCATTGGTATAGTATGTTATTTCATTTTGGTAGACCTTAAATATCAGTAAACTGTATACTATCTTATTCACTGCTATTTTACACATTGCACACTCTGGGGGTCTTGTTAGTGTTATATGTCAGTAAAAGAGATGGAGCTGTGTGTTGTGTATAGGATTATAATTCTGTGAAATTATCCATCACTCTGTTAAAACTAAATATATATATATATAACACCATAGTAGGATTATGTATGATGTAAATAGCATTTTCAACAGATGAAATAATTACATTTGCTCCCTAGGAGCACAGCTCCACCAGTATATCCAGCTCAACAAATACCCTGAGTGAGCACAAATACTGTAGCTTTACCTTGTGTAAATTAAGCCTCAATCACATTTACCAGGGTTGAACACAGTATATGTTGATGCTACAGCTTGGAAAGAGCCGTAGCTCCTCAAAGGATTATTTTGCTGTGGCTGATCAGCTTTGGTTCAACCAAGGCCTTTGCCAGTAACATTTCACCCTTTTGACAAACTTTGCATATAACCCCACAGGTGATAGCAGAGATGTCATGAGTCATAATGTCACTTTCTGTTTCAGTGATAAACTACACTGCTTGTGATGAATATAACAGAAAAAGAAACAAAATGATGCATGAGTGAAAGGGCTAGTTTCATACTTGAGAATATTAATCTTTTATGTACTAAAAATATCACAAAATCTGCACATTCGTAACTCATGAAGAGATATGCATTTGTCTTTAATAGCATATTGTTCTTTAAAGCTCCATAGCTTTGTTCTCAATTGCATACCACTGCCACAAATAAGTATGCTAGTATGCTTATAAGCATTTAGACAACTTTGGGCCAATACCTGCAAACTGTTTGTTAGTAACTCTTCAGAGTTTCTTCCACACTTGAGAAAACACTCTCAACACTCTGTCATATAAATACCTAATAACAGACTCATTATTGTGTCACTCGTTCTGTCACAGGAGTGCTTACCTTTTCAGCTTCTTCCACTGCAATGATTTGAATAATGTTCTTGTTATTGATGATTAGGGACTTGAAGGTCTTCTCTAGTTGCACATTAAACTTCATGAAAGTCACATAGAGAGTGTAACAGCCCACCAGCATCAGGCTCTCCCACCACATTATGACATTATCCAAGAAGAAGATGATGAGTAAGATGAGGCCAACTATGTAGAAGGATACATCTCTGAAAAGTGGCCACCAGGTCAGATGAAGTACCTCCCGTGAAAACAAAGCACACATTCCAATCACGAACAAAATGTTGAAGACTGCTGAACCAACGATTGTGCCAATACCCACGTTGCTGTGGGCGATAAAGACTCCTATCAAGGATGTGAAAAGCTCAGGAGCAGAACCACCGGCAGCCATGAAGGTGGCTCCTGCTACATCGTCAGAGATGGCTAACTTGTCTGTGATTACCCCCAGTGCAGGGACAAAGTACTCATCACACACAATTGCAAGTGCAATGAACATGTACATCATCCCACAAATGTGGAGGATCACCCAGCCTTGTCTACGGTCTTCAATAGAAAAAATGTCTTCAGGGTATTCACCCTTCATATGTGGAGCTTCACCAGGAGAAGCTGGAGTGATGGTGATCACAGGAGGAGCCGGAGCTGGTGTGAATGTCTCCAGTGGAGGCTCAGGGGCCACATAGATGCAGTGCACAATAGTCCGGTTTGTGGTTGGTAATGGTGGAGACTTGGTGGAAGTGGTTGCTTTAAAATCTGAAGTTGTACCCGTATGATGTGTCACAGCCATCTCTGGCGTTGTTTGATCTGTGAGCTCTAATTCTTGTGTTGCAGTGAGAGGTTCCTCCAGCCCCGGAGTCTCTACAGTAGGCTCTTCAACGCCCTGTGTTGAACCTTCTCCAAAATCCTCTCCAATCTGAGGCATTGGCAAAGGCTCGTACAGTCTGGCACTGATGGTCAGCTGGTAGAGGGTACAGAGAAAAACCCCAGAGAGGAGAAACAAGACCCGGCTCAGCTGCAGTCGCTTCCTTCTTGTACAATACATTTTCCTCCAAAGCAGTGATGCTACTGGCTATGGAGAATTAAGCTGCATAAATGGGCTTCGGTAGAGGACAAGTCCAGCTCTCTCCCCAGCAGACCATGGGGGTGACAGAATCTAAAACTTCTACGGTGCGATTCATGTCATCCTCATCTCCTTGGAAAACCCATTCTATTGTGAATAAAAAAGAAGCATCAGAGACAAAATTACATTTAGACAGCAGGTGGCACAACAGTGACTACTTTATTTGCACGTTGGTGATTTCTCCAAAACAGAATGAACAAAATGAGTGACAGACAAACACAAATATATAAATGTACATATAGAAAGAAAAACTGGATAACAACTTAAATAAATGTCTTGTGGTAAAGGGTTAGGTGTTCCACATAAATCACAAAGAGATTAAACAACACAATGCATTTTAATTACAGATGCAGACTTACCACAGAACTATAAGGTCTTGCAAAGTCAGAGATGCAAAAAAAATCTCCAAAAGCAGATTTCCACAGCTGCTTATTGCGGCACAAACAAAAGTCCAAACTGTTGTCAATGGCTGCAGGGTTATGTAGGACACAGGACAAGTCTTCACAATGGATCAGCATAATACCTAATACCTGACGTCTTCTAAGAGGATTATGTGCATTGTCTCACTCTCACTTTATCATCAGCCTACCGTAGTATTTTAATGCAAAACAAAAGTTGTGCTTTAATCTAATGCTATTATTATTGCATGACTTTAGCATAAAATCGTTTTATGAATATTGACACTTGGAAATAATACTGATTATATAATGAAACATAACAATATGGACTGGAACTTCAAACTCTATAGCCCAAAATGTATAATGTGCATAAAGCCAATAGCATTATTTATTTATTTTAAATTATGGCGTTCCTTGGTGATTTTTGTTCCAACTTTTTCAGCACAGGAAAATGTGCAAATTTCGCATTTAAAATGTGTATCACATAGGAACTACTTATTGTAGATACACTGGTTCCACCCGGACGGAATTACTGATACACATCACAACACGATTTGACTTGATTGCGTGAGTAACACTGAAAGACGTCATGTATTTATTAGTCTAACTTATGGAAAGTTGTCCCCTTTGACTCATTCAGCAATAAACTGGTACGTTTTATCACTCGGTTTACAGAAAGATAGCAGAAGTTAACCGAACAGCTAACTAACGGTAACTAACGGTAGCTAACGGCAGCCAACGGCAGCTTGATATTAACGGTCATTATTAACTGTTATTAACGTTATTAACGTTATTAACGTTATTAACGTGAGCTTCTAACGTCTTCAAGTGTCGCTGCTTCTCACCTCAGTGTGTTTAAACATCTAGACCAGGGGTCAGCAACCTTTACTATCAAAAGAGACATTTTGGGCACAAAAAAAATTAAAAAAATCTGTCTGGAGCCACAAAACATTTAATCATTGTGATGAAGGTAACACAGTTTATAGTATAAGTATATAGAATATAAGTCTAATGCGGCAGACATGACCCAGAATGACCCCTCTGAGTACACTCATACAGTAGAAGACGTGGATGAAGTGAGTGAAGAAACTTGTCATCCTCAGTTTTGGTCCATAAACTCTGAACTCATCTGGGGAGAAAAGAAGAGAAGAACGACATAAGAGTTTGCATCACTTCGCATACATCTGTGCAACTTCTACTACAACAGGCTTTCTTAAAGTGTTGATGACTGAGTGCCAATTGAGGGAGCCAGCATATGATTGAGGGTCGCACAAAATGTACTATATTATGTTTTCAGGATCAGATTTGTGATTCTGACATTTTTTAATGCATACTATGCTTTGACTTTAAATGACATTTTGTATGGCATACTATTCTATGACTTTTTGAAATTACACATTTTATGACATACTATATTATGATTTTTTTTTAGGGCATGGCATTTTTATTACATTTTAGTGGCATATTATATGATGACGTTTTTTATGACATACTATATTCTGACTTTTTTATGGCAACCTATACTATGACTTTTTAATGACATTTTTCAACATACTATACTATGACTTTTTTCATGAAATTTTTCGATATACTATGACTTTTTTACATGAAATTTTTCGACATACCGACAAATGTCATATTAAATCACTCTATTTCCTCATTCACAACATCTCTTACTAAAAGGCAGGAAAAGGGTATCCAATATAGGCTCTATATACCTACACAAATATACTATGAACTGTGCTTATCTTTGACCTATGACTTTTTAATGAAATTTTTCAACATAGTATAACCCTAATACTATACTTTTACTTTTTTTCTGGATACTCTCCAATGACCTACTATGACTTTTTTCCAACACACTATACTTTATACTTTTTTTGTAGTCTTTATTTGACATGATATGTTAGGATTTGTGAAATAGCTCAGGGCAGTAGATAACTCCTTGGAATACTGGAGGTTGTGAGTTTGATCCTTATGTAGCACAGTCTGTTTTCAGGTTTAACTTCTAAAGTTGAAGTCAAACATATGAGGAGAAAAGTCTCAAGTATGTGTGACATTGGTGGCTTGGTTGCTAAGTTCCCGGTTCTGTCTCCCCTCTTCTCTCTTCATTATACTGTAATCTTTTGCACATTCCTTGGACAATATTTTGCACATTCCTGCACAAAACTGTTAAGCTCTTCATTTTTTTCTGAAAAAAAATATTTTTCATATTTTTGACAATTTGTTTTATTTTATTTATGCTTCATGACTCTGCATTTCATTGTATGTGAAATCCTACTGTGCAATAAACGTATTTCTGATTCTGATTCCGATCTCTGACATTTTGTAATACATAGTACACTATAACTTTAAATTACATTTTGTATGGCATACTATTCTATGAGTTTTTAAATAACAAGTAATCATAAAGTAAAGTAAGTAATCTATACTATGACTTTTTCATGAAATTTTTGGACATACTATACTATGACTTTTTATGTTGAAATGTTTCGTCATACTATGCTATGACTTTTTTTGGTGAAAGTTTTCGTCATACTATACTATGACTTTTTCATGAAATTTTTCAAAATGCTATACCATGAGTTTTTTGGTGAAATTTTACGCCATACTATACTATGACTTTTTTTCATGAAATTATTTGACATAGTATACGATGACTTTTTTTCATAACATTTTTGGACATACTATACTATGACTTTTTATGTTGAAATGTTTCGTCATACTATAGTATGACTTATTTTCATGAACATTTTCAACATACTATACTATGAAGTTTTTTGGACTTGTTTTGACATACTATACTATGACTTTGTTTGACATACTATATTAAGACTTTTTTTTTCATTTTTTTCACATAATACACTGACTTTTTTATTACTTTTTTGGGACATACTATGACGTTTTTGGGACTTTTTTTGACACACTATAATATGACGTTTTGGGGATTTTTTTTTCAACATACGACAATATGATTTATTTTATTTTTTTCATATAATATACTATGACTTTTTTTTCGACATACTATACTATGACTTTTTTTGGACTTTTTTCGACATCCTATGACTTTTTTTGACATACTATACCATGACTCTTTTCGACATACTATACTATGACTTTTTTATGGCTTCTTTTTGACATACTATACTATGACTTTTTTATGGCTTCTTTTTGACATACTATACTATGACTTATTTCTTACTTTTTTCGACATACTACACTATGACTATTTTTATGACTTTTTTCGACATACTATACTATGACTTTTTTTTATAATTTTTTAATGACATACTATATTACATACTATGATTTATTATGACATACTATACTATGTCATTTTATGACATATTATATTTATATTTTTATGGCATACTATACTATGACATTTTATTCTATACTGTGATTTTTTTATGAGATACACCGATCAGCCATAAAATCAAGACCACTGACAAGTGAAGTGAATAACATTGATTATCTCGTTACATGCCACCTGGCAGTGGGTTGGATATATCAGGTCAGGGTGTCCATGCTGTCATAATGATATGGCAGATCGATGTATACTATATTATCATTTAGTTTAAAAACAACAACCACAAGTTGCGGACTGACTTCTTAGATCAAACTCTAGCCTTCATGTTGAAATTTCCCTGTTGATTTTATGTGTAGGTTTTTCAGCACAGACATATAAAAAATGTCCCAAGATCACGTGGTAGGAACTATTTATTCTAAAGTACATCGCTGTCACCCGGACGGAAGTAGTGGTGCACACTTCAACACAAACAGTGGATAGCGAGCGAAACGTTGAATGGCACGTATATATATATATATATTAAGTTGTTGTCATATCAATTAATGACTGTATAGTACTGTAGTGGATAGTTATCTTATCGCATGTGTTGAATGCCACATTAGTTAATATGCCCTCCAGAGACAGGAAGAGACACCATATAAAGCTAAGTTAGCTACCTTCTCATCCTCTTAATCTTTGTTTTCTTTCTCTCTCCTTCAGTGGGAGCACGTTTGTGGGTGCTTTAACTCCATTGTGTTATTGGTAATCTATATAAGTTGAGTCAACATGCCTACCGTGGTCCTGATGGACGTGTCTCTGTCCATGACCCGGCCAGTGGCTCTGGATGGGAGTGAGGAGTTTCAGAGGAAGAACCTGGCTGTCCACGGACTCAACATGCTGTTTGAACACATGGCCTCTAACTACCGCCTGGAGTTCACATCACTGATGGCCTTCTCTTCCCTCTGGGAGCTCCTGGTACCTTTCACTAGAGACTACAATGCATTACAGGTAAAACAAAGTGCCTCATATGAGAATGTCAATATGAGAAGTCAGAGCATGTTTTGCTCTCCTGATTCTTCCTTTTTTGTTATTGTTTTTTTTTCTCCTTCTGAAAC
>CAKAKR010028387.1:7790-39822 GCA_916700685.1 Adelosebastes latens | reverse complement strand
TGACAGCTCCAGAGACTGTTAACGTGTATGCGTGTCAAAAGGTCAGCAGAGGGAGTTCTGAGCTTAGCTATGTCAGTGCGCAATCGCTCTCACAGCATTACAGCAGCTAATGCTGTAGTTCTGAACTGGAGTGGATCAATGAATTTGGTGGTGCACAAATCTTAGAGCCACACAGGCTTACAAAAAGCTTGCAGAGGCCAGGACGGAGTGTGTGTGCTGCTCTAAGCTAACACAACACAAATAGCCATTCGACTTCGCTGGCAGATTCAGCTGTGCTGGGCTGGCGCCAGGGGGATGTGCATCTTTGCTTAATGCTGTCCCTCGATGGAGCAGAAACATAGTTTGTTTTAGGCCTGGCGTGGCCTGTTGGGGCTTTGCTCGATGGTGAGATGCCCTAATACATATTGATAATCATACACTGATGGTAATGATAATAAACAACCTTTGTCACAGCACTCAGGCATAGGAGAGTAGGATGGATTAGCCCTGGTATTATTTTCCTCTTTCTTGGCCATATTTCACTGCTGCACTGCGAAGCCAAGCTCATTGCATATTTTTTGCAAAGCACATATGGTGTTGTATTAAAATTTGGAGGTAAATCCGGAGTTATGAAGCTGCAGGAGCAGCACTTGTGGAGGCCCAGTGCAGCAAAACAACTTAATGTCAGTCACTAATCTAGTTGCAGGTGTTCAGAAGAGCAGAGCGCAATTAAAGCAAATTGGCTTTCACACCGTTATTCAAATTAGTTTAGAATCAAACGTGCACAAACTAAATATGCTTACCTGGGCAGAATCGCCAACTCCCTCCCTTGCTCCCATACCAAGGCACTGTCAAGAGATGGGTGGAGCTGAAATAAAAATGAATTTACATTTAAATCAGCCTGGAAGCTGAACAAAAATGTGATCAGCGTCTGCGCTTCTCCCACTGCCTTAATCAAAGTTTTGATGTGATGACACACAACTTGTGAGAAGTTGCCTGGCTAGTATCTCAAGAGAGGGGCAAGGTAATACGTTATTAATGTACTGCCCACGTTGTAATTAAGCACGAATTAAAATTACAGGTTGTGTGTCTGACATAATATTACCAGACTGTAAGTCTTTTAAACCTCTTCCTGGATTCTAGCTCATTTCTACCAGTCTCATAAAGTGCATGTCATTCCTTGGTTATAGTGCAGAAGATTGAAAGGTAGCCATGTGGCAAAAAAATTAAATGAAGCACATAAATATTTGCAAAGATTTCATCCATAAAGTGAATCATTCATTGCTTCTGTACCGTATACTGCATATATAGATGGACGATGCGTCACTTCCTCATACTGAACAAAAGTGAATTCAAAATAGAGTGGTGCAGGAATGAGTCCTAAAACCCGGAAATGAGTTAGCATTTTAGCACTTCCGGTTCCCTTGTCTCGAAGTCAATGGTTGTTTTTTTTTAAATAGGTTTTTAGTTAGATGCCTGAAATAAGGTCTGTTGTTAACACAAGCATAACAGATTTTACCATTTTTTTCTATGACATAAAATACGTCAGTAAATATCCCACTCGTGAATTTTGAAGCTTTTATATGTCTTAAAAAAGGCGGTTGCTAACAAGTGGTTAAATGAGACTACTAAACATCATCACGCCGACACGTCCGCCTTTAGTTTAGTCGTGGTGACGTGAAGTCATGCGAACGTGGGTAGTTTGTTTATCGTTAGCTTTTTTCTTCTGGCGATTGCGTTTACACTTCAAAAATTATAAAAGCGGTGTTCATTTGTGGTGATTATCTTGCAGAACAAAATGCGTAAGTATCATAAACGTTTGTTTGTCACAGAGCTTATTTTCTGCAATAATCCAAAACCCAATGGAAAAATCCCATTGGCTCTTTGTCGAGGGAACACGGTTCTAACTTCCGGGTTGGCCTACAAAAATACGTCATTACTGAACCACTGTATTTTTACGTCATTTGGTGCCAGAGTCTGCGCAGTAGTGATTGGGCCACGGTACCGAGGTCCTGCCCACACACCCGCCCGAGCCAATCACGAGCCAAGCACGACCGCAGCTTGTTAGCTTGAGCCACCTAGCTGCTACGTTAACACCACGGTAGCTGTTTGGCTAGAAAGACACAACAACTAACCATAATATCTCTATAACCATTATAAATATATTCATGATCAAATTGACACATGTTCTATTACACAGACTCTTGACAGTCAATGAAAGTCAAAGTTACATCTCCTCTCTCGTACAATTCCCGAGCCTCCTGCTGTGCGACTACTTCACTCAGAGAAACTGTCAATCACAGCTATCAATCATGACGTGTCACCCCCTTTTTATAGCATCAAATAACGAATTAAACTAAACTTATCAGAAAAATGAAACCTTGAACATACATCAGCGTGATAAAAACTAAAATGACAGAAACCATCTTTGGGAAAATTAATTTGACGTATACTTTGACTTTTTAGTTTGGCCCATTACCCATCCGCTAACATTGAGGGGGCGGGACTTATGACCTATACTGCAGCCAGCCACCAGGGGGCAATGAAGATGTTTTGGCTTCACTTTTGGGGAGCTCTCATGTCATCCACCTTTATATACAGTCTATGTTTTGTACGATCCAGCATCGATACAAGTGTTATGTTGCTATCCAGGATCATATCTTTATCTACTGTGTGTGTAACTGTTGATCTGGGTGGCGAGCTGCCTTACAGAGATAAATAAAGTTGTGTTAGATTAAATGACCATGTGTGGGTATGAGCTGTTTTGATTTGGGGCCATCAGTAAATTATCGTTATTATTATTGTAAATTAGCTGTCACTTTTCTTGAAAATGGAATTATAGAAAATTGGAAGCAAAGTCTTCATTACTGGTGTGATTATTTATTCCTAGAGAGAAAGTCATCAGTCTTCTGCTGTGGTTGACGCTGCAGAATGCTGAGCAAGCCTCTGCATCTCAAACCCCCAGCAGCAGCTGCTTTGTAAATCTTAATTGCAATATTCATATATTTCTCTCAAATTTAAGAAAAATGAAACATGATGAAGTGGGTGGGATGAATTAATCACATTATTTAAAAATAGTTGAATGCAGATTTGCCGTAAAAGATGTAGTGCTGGTGTCAAAATCGGAATTTGAATGAGTCACTGACTTTCATTGGAAACACCACCGATCAGTAAGATCCGGTTCTTCGTCGGTCATCACATCCCCAAGTACAGCTGAGGATGACAAAGTATGAAGTTTGACAGAATAGAGCTGAGTCTGACAGCCTGAACCCGAAATGTCAGCCTCGCTTTTATTCTTGTTGGTTTTTAGTTCCTCCTCAATTTTTAAACTCTGATAAGATTTTCTCTCCCTTTCGCCCTATACCTTTTGTTTTTACTTTTTATCTTGGTTTTTCTCTTCCTGTCTGTCTGTATATCTCACTGGTCCAATGGAGTGGAGGATCAGTCAAACTACTCGATTCACTTCATATAAAATTGGGTGTATTCTCCCTCCATATCATCTCTCTCTGCTCTTCCCTGTATCTGCAGAGTCTCTGGTGGACTGAAAGCAGGTCAGTCAGTGCATCCCTTTCCCCATCCAATCTGACTATTTCTCTGTTGATGTTATCTTTGTCTCTCTCTTGTTTTGTCCGTGTGTGTGTATGTATTAGTTCTTGCCAGTCTTTGTGTCTGTCTCTTTGTGTGGCTTCCTCTGTCTCTCCGGTCCAGTAGATGGGGATCAGTCAAATCCAGTGGGAAGTGAACAGCATGTTAACAGAGCCCAAAGCATCCGTGTTTATCGTGGCCAGGGACGGAAGGCCAGTTGAGGCTAAGTGAGCCTGCCACTGTCGACTGGAGGGAGAAAAGGCCCCCCGTGATCCGCTCAGTCAGGAAGTCGCACCTGAGGGTGCTGACAAACGTTAAGGAAATTAGGGCCAGTGCTTCTGTCACCTTATCTTCATAATCTGTACTTGATTACGCTCTTCATTTCTATATTACTAAAGTTATATCAATGTAGTTCTTTTTTTGTGGTTTCTTTTGCAAATTTATCTCAATTATTTGTATGGACACCAGCACATACTGTATTATGTATGATGTCTGTTGTAATTCTATCAAAAAAGTCTACTCTGCTTGTTGAATGGCTGTATCTCAATCTGTTTATAGTGACAGACTTGAATCTGAACAAACAGCTGCTCTCAATGCAATCCTTTCTGCACCCCATTCTCTTCCAACCAGACATCTCAATAAACATTTAACACTTTCTTACATTTGTCCATGACTTTCAGGATGTGAACAGGCCATACATCGTACTGAGTAGTTACTAAATAGTCCCTCATTACTTCATGATTATCATTACCGGCAAGATCTCTGCCGGTGTATTTCGCACACCGTGTTGGGAATGAGTTACTGCCCCAAGCGAGGGAGTTCAAGTAGCCTATCTCGGGGTCTTTGGTGGGGGCGGTTTTGTGCGGCGTCAGCAGTTATGCAGGCGTTGTACTGGACCATTGAGGTGAAGAGGGAGCTGAGCCGGTCCATCTACGTTCCAACCCTCACCTATGGTCGTGAGCTTTGGGTAGTGACCGAAAGAATGAGATCGTAGATACAAGCGACCGAAATGAGTTTTCTTTCGTAGGGTGGCTGGGCTCAGCCTTAGAGATAGGGTGAGGAGCTCAGACATCCGGAGGAAGCTCGGACTAGAGCTGCTACTCCTTCGCGTCGAGAGGGGGTCAGCTGAGGTGGTTCGGGCAGCTGATCAGGATGCCTCCCTTTAGAGGTGTTCAGGGCATGTCCGACTGCTAAAGAGGCCCAATGATAAACCATGTCTCATCTGGCTTGGGAACGCCTCGGGGTCCCCCAGGAAGAGCTGGAAAACGTTGCTGGGGAGAGGGACGCCTGGAATTCCCTGCTTAGCCTGCTGTCCCTGCGACCCGGCCCCAGATAAGCGGTAGAAAATGGATGGATGGATGGATGGATTGAATTCATGATTAGGCTATCTGATCGTTATTATCCCATTTTTTGGCCCCCAAACTAAAGTAACAAGTAGCTGTTTTTACTAGTTTCTTAATAGCAGCAGGATTCTCAGATAAAAAAAAAAATCATAATCACTGCACATATACATCAATATTCACACTAGATGCCAAGCAATCTTGTAAGGCTATAATGGTAGCCTACATTGTAATACAAATAGTTCTTATTTATGGACTCAGTGGTGGCATAAACTAGTTTGTGACTGGATTGGGCTGGCAGCACAGATGATGATATGGATTTTGAAGACTGGAGTGGAAGCGTATGTGGGAAAGTAAGAGTAAGGCAAGATGAATATATAAGATGTTCTGCTATTCAGAGCAATAAAAGGGGCCTAGAGGAAAATAGTTCACATGGAAGTAACAGGGGTTGTTCGAAGGAAGGTCATGAGGGTTAAGATAATGCTTAAATTCAGGAAGGAAGATGAGCATGTGAGTATAAGTCAGCTAGCGTTGACTATGGAGCTGAAGAAGTTGGGAGATGTGGAAATGGCCAAAGTGCTTCGAGCTGGAAGTTTGTTTGTGAAGAAGAGAAATAAAGCTTTGCATATTGAGAGCATTTGCAAGAAAACAGTTAGCGAGAGAAGAGTTCTGGATCAAATAATAGAGCGACTCTGGGAGTGATGTACCAGATGAGGATCTGGAAACACTGAAATGGAGTATTCAAGGAGGAGAGGTGAAGAGGATAAGGACATTGTTAAAAATAAATGGGGAGAGAGTTGAAAGTCTGTCAGCGCTTCCCGAGCTTTCCAGTCAGGCCTTTATTCCACCTCCTCTTCACTGCTACATATGACAGGGGTATGGACATATAGGCTGTAAAGGAAATCATAAATGTGGCAAGTGTGGAGGAGATCACACGTTTGAAGATTGTGAAGATGATGTGCAGGCTAAATTTTGTAACTGTGGAGGTCAGCACAGTGTAAAAGAGAAAAGCGTAGTGGAGATTCAAGTGTGAAAACAGTAAGTAACTGAAGCTATGCAGAGGCAGTGAAGAGGGTGCAAGGGCAAAGAAGAGTTGAATAATCCAAGAGAATTAACCCAACATCAACATCAGGAGTAGGAGCAACGAGATCAACTAATGTGTGTGGGTGAACTGATTCATTGCACGTGCCCTTATTTCTGCAGATCAAGTCAAACACACAACAGAGGAAATAAAAATAACTGTAAAAGGAGCGGAGAAATTCTATACTGTGAATGTAGCTATCCTATCCTGGGAGTGAAATCAACAATTGGGTGAAAGGACCTCGTGATTATTCTGCAGTGGAATGCAAGAGGTCTGACGGTCAGGAATTTAAAGGATGTATTAAATACCAAAGGCAAAAAAACAGATGTTCAAGAAATTTGGCTTAAGTCAGCATTAGAATTTGAGATAAAAGGTTATGATAATATTATCGTCTAATACAGAGGAGAGGGCAGTGGGGAAGATGTATGAATATTTTTTTGACACAAGGAATACAATGTTGATGTAGATTTTTGTAAACGTATAAGGAAAAAAACTTATTTGCTGTGGAGGTTTTGCTCCTTATTGACTGGAATGATGACAATAGATGTAGTAGGGGAGAAGGGAATGTTGCCACAAAACTGGACAAAAATATCACGTCTGTAAATGAATGGATAAAATGATAAATGAATGGTTAACATATCAGATGGAAATGAAAGGACATGCATCAAAATATCAGAGAAGGGATAGAAATACAATGAACCCAGCTTTATGTTCAGAATATGAAATAAGAAAAGCACCCCTTGATGCCCCCATGTTCAAACAAACCACAGCAAAAGTGCCCTCTTGGATGCCCATGGTAGATAAAACACAATAAAGTGCCCTCTAGGGGCTCCTACCAGGAGAGGAAAAAGTGATGCAGCGCACTCTAGGGTGCCCTTCCAGTGGAGAAAACACAATAAAGTGCCCTTTAGTGTGCCCTTCCAGTAGAGAAATGTGATGCAGTG
This sequence comes from Adelosebastes latens, assembly GCA_916700685.1. Lineage (NCBI taxonomy): Eukaryota > Metazoa > Chordata > Actinopteri > Perciformes > Sebastidae > Adelosebastes > Adelosebastes latens. Next base: position 32,893 of record CAKAKR010028387.1, on the reverse strand, counting down.
CCTTCTAGGGTGCCCTTCCAGTGGAGGAAACACAATAAAGTGCCCTTTAGTGTGCCCTTCCAGTAGAGAAATGTGATGCAGTGCCTTCTAGGGTTGCCCTTCCAGTAGAGAAAACACAATAAAGTGCCATCTAGGGTGCCCTTCCAGGAGAGAACATGTGATGCAGTGCCCTCTAGGCTGCCTTTTCAGTGGAGAAAACGTGATGAAGTGCCCCCTAGGCCTTTAATATTGAGGAAAACATGATGCAGAGCCATATAGGCTGCCCTACATGCTAGAAAACTCCTAGGCCCTCAGACAACCTGAGTCCGCCACTGGATGAATTAAATCTGTATTACATTACGGTGCGGGTGTTGCATCAAATACATGTCTCAAAAAGTTCACATTCATTATCAGGCTTTGAGATCATGTTCATAGAATAGTTCCTAGAAATAAGAAGGATACAGCTTTCACTTAATTACACATGAAAGCTAGGGAAATGAGAGGGAAACAATAAACTTTGGATGGACAGAAAGCACCGAAATATCTAAAATAAACATTAGTGTTACTGTTACTGTTATCAGCAATACTATTAATCAAAAACAACGAGTGTATTTTGAATTCACAAACAATAAAGACCTTCACAGAAAATCATATTCAGTGTATATTCAGATTTACGCTTCAAAGAATTCAATCAATACAATTGGGATTGCATTCATCGTTCCAGAGTTGAACCTTAAGGTGGAGAAAAGAATCAGTGACGGTTTATCAATTCGCAGCGGAGAAATGTTTGCAATCTTGTTAGCATTACAATGGATTGAAGAGACCATTGAGAGCAGTTGTTTGTTCAGATTCAAGCCAGTTTGAGATACAGTCATTCAACAAGCAGACCAGACATTTTGAGAGAATTACAACAGGCATCATACAGAATTCAAATGATGGGAGCGAGTGTGCTGCTATCTCTATGGATACCAGCACATGTTGGAATCAAAGGAAATGAATTAGCAGATACATTTGAAAAAGAAGCCACTGCAATTATGCAGTGCAGTAAAAAAAAAAAAAAAGTTTAAAAAAAACAACTTCTCTGGAGCACAAATATGTAAACAACCTCTCATTTATTATTTAGACTAGCGGCATGGTTCATCACACATGAAGAGGCTTGGAGGTACATTAACACATGATAGTGAAAGCTAATCTTTTAGTAACTTTGCTTTAGATCTCTTGCTAAAAGAGCAAAGCTATTATGTATTCCATCTATGACACAGTTTCTGTCTCGAGTATCGCGTGTTATGTAGAAACCTTGTTCCACAACCAGCTTTACTGATGAAAAGCCACCAAGGGAACACTAATAAGCAATTTTCTGATAATACAAACCCATTACCCTTACATAATACCAACGGTTAATTCTGTGAATATAGACCTTGCTGCATTTTCTCAGGGACAGAGTAGTACTGACCCTTTTTTCTTTGGCTACATTTTAACTGCAAAGAGGTGAAACTGATATCATTAAAAAACCAGATAACAAATAAAAACATTTTCACTTTCAGATTATATTGATTCAAGACAACGGTTGCATGTCATAAACAAAATATACAATGCTAAAATGATAAAACAGTGGCATCTGGCAAGAATTAAGTGCAACATATAAATAAAAGCAGAACATTCTGTAAGACACCAAATTTACCATTACGTTAGGTTTATTCACAAATAGACAGTTTGAATTGTACTTTGGCAAGTGTTTTTTTTCCTGTATTAATCATTATGGCCATATTCTGGCATTCAAAGTATCTTTACAAAGATTGAAGACCTGCTGACTCCTATCCAAGCCTTTATATCTGAGTGGCCTTGGGGATTCTTTGCCAACACAAGTTTCAAATAATCTCTCTGTAATTTCAGTTTTTACACAAAAAGGTACCTTTTTTTTTACAATTTAAGTCCCTGCTTAAATTCAACATGAAGATGACATGCTGACATACTTTACCCACTTGCCCACCCTATGAATTGAACCTTTCAATCTTTATTCAACAGTTAGTTTCAACCACCTGATGTTGTCACATTGTCGAGCCAGAGATCTGCCTAAAGGTCCATAATGAAACATATACATACACCAGAGATATACACGTAAAGTAGTCAATACGTTATCCGACTGAGTTTAGTTTCTTCATTTTCTAGCTTTAAATGATCTTTTTATCTGCAACACAAAGGCAATATCTTCCCAGCTCCCCATAAACCATACAGGTTATTTGAAACCTTCCAGGGTAAGGGGTACTCATATTAAAATCTTAGATGTCTACTTACCAAATTTCCACAGTGTTATGGGTCCAGTAAGGGTGGATATTTAACTTTAAGAAAACTTCTGAACTGTGTACACAAAAATCAAAATCAAAATTTTTTGTTTCAGTGGGATAAGTGACACCTTTGTTGTTTAACAAGTTCTTAAACTTGGGCACAAAAGGTGGACGGACACAACAAAATAAGTGTTAAAGTATGAGTTTGTCATTATTCATGGTTGAAAATGTTGATTCCATTGACTGCTCTTGCTGTCACCGACTGGAATGATTTTCAAAACAGCCATGTTTAGTGTCGTGAATGCATGTTTCTCAGTCCACCCATCCTTAAATGTGCAGTGTGTATGCCGGTATCTAGTGGTGAGGTTTCAGATTGCAACCAACTGAAGCTACTCCCATGTGCCAAGCGTGTAGAACTACGGTGGCTGGCGTGAAAATGTGAAAGGCCCTCTCTAGAGCCAGTTGTAGGTTATTTGGAGCAGAGCCAGTGCGTAAAGTGAGTGGTGAAGCAAGAGAGAGAGAGCGGTGGCGACGTTTTTTAAATGCATTTGGCTCCTGATCCGGACCAGTGTCTGGCTATTAAAGAGGACCTATTGTGCTTATTTTCAGGTTCATACTTGTATTTTGGGTTTCTGCTAGAACATGTTTACATGCTTTAATGTTCAAAAAATGCTTTATTTTTCTCATACCGGCTGTGCTGCAGCACCTCTTTTCACCCTCTGACTGAAACACTCTGTTTGAGCTCCTTCCCCCGCCCTCCCGAAAAAAGTCCAGTCTGCTCTGATTGGTCAGCTGGACTGTTGTGATTGGTCAACAGAACCAAACTCTTTTGACTCCGCTCTAACAAACTTTGTTTGAGGGCATGCCAAACTAGCCGCTGTGCAAAGTGTGTTACTTGGTGACATCACCACGTTACGGAAGAAAAAGTGGGACTTAAATCAAGGCACTTCAGGAGCAGTGTTTCTGTGGGGGGAGAGTAACTCCCTTTGGCGTGGACTTTGGGCTTTATTATTGTGCAGACCATTTACGTGCACAAATTACTATACAACACACTAAAGGAAAGGGAAAAAAACATAATAAGTCCTCTTTAATTCCAGTGTTTTTTTCCAAACATCCCTCCTTCACATGCATACAACATACCTGTTGTGACTAACCGATCAGAAAGATCTAATATAACGTCTACTGGTAAATCAAATGTTCTGCATTTACTCATAGTGTTAAATTGTAATTTTTTATCCTATGATCGGGACATTGTTTATACTCCGCTGTCAAGAAATGTTGATTGTTTTTATCTTGCTGTACCTGTCTGCCTGACAGTGTCATCAAAACTTCATCACATATTTGTGTTCATGTTACTGTGCTTTGTCTGTCAATGACATGTTTACTGCACACTGCCTTGAAAAACTTCACAAACACAAAGCTACTTGCTCTGTCACCTTTGTTGTAGTTTTAAAACTCGCAGATGGCACCTTTGTCAATATAAATGTTTTATCTCTCAGATTCCCTGCAGTTATTTGTCTTCACAGATCACCGCTGGGTGTGTCAGATCGTGTTTGTTTCAACAGCGCCTTTTCCACCCACACAGTCTTATCAGTTCTGCTAGTCAGTAATCAAACCACATATTATACATGTGTGTGTATGTGTGATGGGGGGGGCAACTTGGTAGTTTTTATTGCAGGGCCAGACTGGCTGACAATAACATATTCTAAGGCCACCTGACATGATAGACGAGACAGTCCACCCTCTAGGATATTACCATTTTTCTGCAGTGCCTTCTTTCGTCCAGCTCTCTCTCAGCCTGGCGCTTGAATCCTATAAATACTGAAAGAGTGGCACCCTTTTAAAGTTTGCTCAATTTTAAACACTTGTCTTGACAGCGCATTTTTGTTGCTCTTTTTTTTTTTCCTCTCCCTGCAGACAGCACAGTTTGCATTGGAGCTGGTTTTGTGACAGGGACACATTCATCATGTAATAAAGTGATGCAAGCTGTTACAAAATGCCAAAATGAAACTCAGCGACTGGGAGTCCTGTACAGTAGTGAAGAGGAATTGTAGCCATTTCAGGGTTGTTTCTTTGGCTTCAATGAAAATGATGTGCTATTAGAGACACAAGTGATTAACTCTTGCTGGGTCAACTGTGTGTGTGTGTGTGTGTGTGTGTGTGAGAGAGAGAGATAAGGGTTGGAAAGACAATTCATATTTGTTGTAATGGTGAGGAAGATTTTTTTACATGCATTAGATATTTAATATTTCTACAGAACAGCAACTCTAACAAGGATTTATAAATATTGATTATTCCCTTGTGTTGTGTTTATGTGCGCGTGTCTACATCAGCTTTTCTACATATGCACATCTTGCAGCATCATTACAAGTTCACATATGCTAAACTGAATGATCTCAGCCTATGAAGGCCCATATGGAATATACAGTCATCATACAGTTTAACCCCAATTATATTTTCAGAAAGCTGCTATTTGATGGCACGGCTCTCCCTGATGGTGTTTCTTACATGTGTGTGTGAAATTAAGACAAGAACGGGCTTATAGATTCAAACATGTTTTATTCCATTTGAGCAAGCATGATAACTATCAAGTCATTTCTCTGCATGATCTTTTACAGTGTTTTACTGCCACCTATTGTTGAGGTACAGAACAGCTCTTACTTGCACAAGGGATTTTCAATCTATGTGGTTTAACATAAGCATTGCAATTAATATTTGACACATGATTTAGTAAGTTTAACATTACAAACCTGGCTTGTTTTAGATCCTTTGTACATGCTTTCTGCAGCAAAGCCATATTTAAAACAAAACCCACTACCCACTATGTTTAAAGCAGGAAATGTTAAAGACCCATGAACAAAATGTAAAAACAGTGTACAGACTCCTCCTAGTCCAGCATGACTTAAAGGTTATACTGATAACATTATTATGTAGACGAATAAAACAACAACAACAACAAAAACACAGTGCTTTTAGAAAGGGGCCAAATAAAAGTAGCTTTTCTTAAAAAATGAAATGATGATTGTGAATGAATCAACTTAAAAATTTTTGCAGGTCCAAAGTGAATGTTTTGTTCATCTCTGTGGAAGATATCTGACGTTTGGTTCCCACTTAACAAGGCCTGTGAGCCAATAGTATAACGACGTTGGTATCTCGCGGTGCCTCTGTGTCGTCAGCGATCAAGTTGCCAGTTAGTGTGGAACAAAAAACAGATAAGAGTTTAACACTGGTGTCTCCATCAAGCTGCAGAATACGTGAATATCAACCATGGCAACAAGTGACAACTGACGTTCACACATATAGCAATCTTAGCCTAATTGTCTTCACATAAAATAATAATGCGGCATATTTAAACAAAACCAACTGGCAGACTTCTCTAAGATGGCTTTCAGAGGTTAAGTTGATCAAAGTTTAGAAGGTTGTTGACTTCAGACCAAGCAGTGTGCTGTGCCCCATCCATCTCTGTGGCGACTCGGTTGCCACTTGCCAGTGCGTGATTGACCCCACCAATAGTAGCTTGACAATCGGGGCAGCGTCGACTCTCCGTAGCCCCTCCACACTCTGTTATAACATAGACATGGCCATTAGGACATTTGTGCCAGTGCCCAGACGGCATTTTCATAGCCGAGACGATCATCTTTCTCTCCTCCTCATTGATCCCCAAGCCTGTGGGTGGAAGCTTAATGTCTAGTTCCTTCATGGCTTCTTTCACTCGGTCTTGATCTTGCTCTGTGAATTGGCCACACTTTTCCAAAACCGCTCTCATTGTTTGCACCTCGGATTTAATTTTGTCTTTCTGTCCTCTTGTGTCTGCCACATGGCATCGGACGTTGAGTTCAGTCAGGAGGATGAGTCTCTGTAGCTCTCTCTGCAAATCAAAGACCTGCTGGTCTGTGAATTTTTGTTGCCAGTCATTGAGCCAGCGCACAAACTCCATAACATACTTTCCAAAGCTCGAGCTTTGCACGGCTGACATTTTTTCCTTTTGGATCTTCTTCAGCTTTGCGATTCTTATTAGGAAATCCATCTTGTTTTCAAGGATCCACATATCCTTTGCTGTGAGATGTTTTTTTCCCAGTCTGTCATCGATCTGCATATAGTCGTCTTGGTGATGCAGATCATAGAGGAGAAAGTTGTCCACCCACTGATTTTGAAGGGCCTTCCTGTGCTCCTCAATATCTGCCTGACATCCATTTATCTTCGTCTTTACCATCTCTATCTCAGCGAGACAGCGGTTGATGTGAGATCCGTATCGTAGATTCTTGCGGATTGGAGTCCGACATTTCGGACATTCCTTCAGTTTTATGGCCACCTGCTCTCCTTCATTTGCCTGCTGGTTGTCATCCATCCCCATGTATTGGTCCATGGCTGTGTATTCAACGATGTGTCCACAGTCCTCTAGCTGAATGAGGTAAGCGTCAGGCTCATCCTCAGTGCCGAAGAAGATCTCTGTGACCTCATCGGGATTACAGATGCGACATTTGCTTGGACATTTGTCTCCGCACAGACCTATGCATGGGTGGCCGCAACCCAGGGTCTTGGCACAGGGTTGGGTGCATGGCAGACGGTCGCATGGCTCATGGCAAAGCTTACTGCAGCTTTGGTGAGGGCACTGCCAAGCGCAGGGCTCAATGCATGGAGCGCAGGGCTGTCCACATGGGTTCATGCACTTGCTGTGCACGCAGCAATTTTCACATGGTCTCGGACAGGGGGGGCAATCGCGAGTGCAAGGCTCCTGGCACGGGTGAGAGCAAATCAGGAGACGCTCACAGCGGTGAGAACATGGGGTATGGAACCGTCCCTGATAACACTTGCCGCAGTTCCCACGACAGGCATGGTCACACTTTAGCTGTTCCTTACAAGGGGTCCTACATGCAGGCTCCTCCGTATGAGTTTTGTAAAAGCACGCATCTTGCTGGCTGTGGCCACACTTTAGTTTTAAGGTGACCTTTTCCTTGCACTGACTGGTGCATGGTGATCCACACAATGAATCACATGGATGTCCACAGGGAAGCACCTCCATGCACGGCTCCTGGCATGCAAAGGTCTTCGGGTCCTGGTGGCAAGGAACCATCTGTGTGTGTTGACACTTGGGTATGATCTTTTCAACCATCATTGGACATTTCTTTGGGCATTCTTGATGGCACAAAAGTTTGCACCTGTGTCCCAGATCACATAAAATCTTCTGGCACTTCTTACGACACAGGTGCTTCTTGTGCTCGGGGTCGTAGGGGTGGCAGACACTTGCGCAAACGTGGCCACAATCCAAACGGAACTCGCAAGGCTTGTTGCAGCCCCCCTCTGGGGCTTGTTTGAAATCGTCGGCGCAAGATGCTTTTATCTGCTGGTCTGGATGATTCTGACAGCTCAAGGTCAGAGCATTCCCAATCTGGTCCTTCTCCCTCAAGGTGTGGAAGATGTTGCTCCACAGTTTGACTTGGCCCAGCATTTCCCTATTGCCAATACAGTAGAGACCTTTCTTGGCACGAGACAAGGCTACACAGACGCGATTGGGAATGCTCAAGAAGCCAACTTTACCCTGCGGGTTGCTGCGGACCAGAGACAACAACACAATGTCGTTCTCTTCTCCCTGGTACTTGTCCACTACGTGCACTTTGACCCCTTGGAACTGGCTGGCAGGCATAAGGTTGCGCAGGCAGTGGAGCTGCCCAGTATAGGTTGTGAGTATGGTTATTTGCTCTGGTTTGTAGTCCTGAAGGATAAGATAGCGGCAAAGAGAGACTACAAACATCGCCTCATGTCGGTTCTGATGGCTTTTCCCATCTCTGATGTTTTCTTCGTGGTGGCTGTGCTCCACAAAGAATAAATTGGAAGTAATGCCCTGTAAGACAGCATTTAATAAAACATATGTTATACTTTGATATTTATCTTTTATCATGTTTTTTTTCTGAATCTTGTACATATTGCCTGACTTTGACTCAAAATATATTTAAAAAGTCTAGGAGACTATGCAGATACTTTTTTTTTTATCCATGCAGGCAAGTAAACAGATATTCACTGCTAAGAAAAACAAGCAGGATGGAGACGCAGCAGGAGAGCAAATAAAATGCGCACCTTGATGTTTTCGTAGTCCAACACAGAGGGATGGTTTTCCAGCTCTGTATAGATGTGTGGGGTCAGAAGACGGGCAATGTCTGGCCTCATACGGTGCTGAAGAACAAACCAAAACACAAACACAGATAAACACAGGCAATCAAGTATAGATACGGAGGCACACATGCACCTACAAACATATACACAAACACCAATTCAAGTATAATGCTTTCAACTTTGTCTTTATCTGAATCATCTAAATATGTCTACATTTTATTAATGGATAGCAATAAGAAATTAATAGATGCAGAAACACAAACCTGGTAGTCGAGTCTGACAAAAGGAAGTCCCATCTTCACCAGCCTCTCAAACATGGACATCTCCAGGTTGAAGTTCTTAGCAAGATCATATACTGTGGCACTGGGGCGCAGCTAAAAGGAAAAAGATATATTTGTATTGTTAAGAAGAAGTTTATATTAATGGCTTTGTTTATATTTTTTGTACATAATGAGAACTTGTGGTATTCTTGTAGCCTAATGGAGAGGTTTTTCGGACTTGAAATATGCTTTTATGACCAATAAAGCATTTTAATGCAAGTTTTGTCATCCAGTTGTTGTTCTATCCAGTGGTGATTAAGTTAATTTGGCAGGATTAGTGCCTTATATTAGCATATTTAAAGAGCCCTAGATCATAACCATGCAAGTGAAGAACGAAGGGATGACTTCCATGGCCACATGCTAAAGTGATCAGACCATTTTCAGTTATGTAAATGCTGGTTAATACTTATTACACAGTTCCGAAACCCAGGTGGAAGCAAGCATCTATACAGTAGTAAGCCTAGAAGGGATAAACAATACTCTGCTATGGGTTTCTGTTTTAGGGTGACTGGATGGGAATATAGAATGTATGCAAATGCACTCCAACTTTTGTTTTTCCTGTCCTTTAAGTTTTCCACGGTTTTGTCTGTACAGCATGTGCAAATTTAGCTAGAGGACAGAGTGTGATTGTGCATGTATGTGGGAGGGGTGTGGGGGAGGCAAGACGAATCCTAGTATAAATGTGAAGCATTGTGTTCCACTCGATTCAACACCAAACCTGTGATTAATGAACAGCACAACAATGCCAGAGCTTATTTTACTCGAAAAGTGTGATCCAACCACCTCCATTACATGCACAGATTCAAGTTTGGTTTTCACAACAACAAAGCTCTCAACACTTGTTCATAGAATCAAAACCAAATACTATTAAATGGCTTTAAACATTTTTTAATCTTGTTTGCTTTGACTACATGTTTTTTTTTTTTTTGCCACAATTGTACTAATTTGCACAGTAGTTTAAATTGATTAATCAGACCTACTTTAATATTGATTTATTCATTTTGCACATTAAATTTGACCGGCTTGTATAAAACAGTGAAGAGAGCCTCAAGCACAGTGGTAAATTACTTTATATCAATGATATACATGATGATTTACACGACTGGGTTACAATTAATGCAATTTTCAAGTAAACCTGTATTTTGAAGTCCATTCTTGTATTTGCTAAACTTTCAGTGCAACTGTAAAGAAGTCAGGTTTGTTTGTATATTCAAATGCATGCATAAAGTGATGCATAAACACAGTACAACGAGCAAATATTAGGAAAAGAGCAGACAGAAGTTACACAGCAAGAAGTGACCGGGACAGAATATTGAGAAATGTGTTAGAATTGTGTGTAGTTGTGATCGCAGATTGCTAGACAGGCTGTCGTGGCCATATGTCCTTGGCAGGCCTTGACAAGTTGTTGTAATAGTGATGTCCAGCATATCACTCCTCACTATTCTCTCTTTTGTAATGGTTGCCTTTTTTTGCCATTTCCCTCAAGGCAACGTGCACAAACCACACAAAAATCCCTCATGACAGGTCGTCCTCTAAATTTTCAACAAGGCATGTACGTGGGGGTAATTTCAGTCAGAGGATGATGGCTTAATAAAATACACCAGTGCACAAATTGCCATGCAGAGTTTAATGAGACGACACCAAGAGTTTAGGAATCATTGCCCTGTTTGTCTGTGTGGGGTTCTTACCTGCTGGTGGTCTCCGATGAGGATGAGGTGTTGGCACGCTTGGCTCAGCGTTGTGATGGTGTGGGCCTCGAGAACCTCTGCAGCCTCTTCTACGATCACCAGACGTGGACGCACTTCCTGCAGAACTTTACGGAACTTGGCTGCCCCTGTTGTTGTCATGCCAATGACCTGATGGGACAGTATATATATGTGTTTATAAACACACCTCTGCTATTTTTATGATTAATTCTAGTACCACAAACAGTTGTATTGCTGCCTGCTCTTAGAATTATAGTATTGCTAATTTTAATGCAAGCCTATTTAATGGTGTTATGACTTTTATAGACTACAGTGCCGACTCCCTTACATGAACCTGTTGTATCTGAGCCCCACAGTTTGTCCTGCAGTTAACCTCTTATAAGTACAAAAGTGATTATTTCACATGCACAATTCCCTTAAAAAGGTGCTAAATGCCAGATTGGGAGCTTTTTTTATTGCCTCTGCACGGCTCTAAACGTGGTGACAGCTGAGCCAGTAGCTCGCAACTAGCGGTGTTAACAGCGCTAACCGTGAAAACCAAGACAACACTGCTGACAGAGCTGACAGTGTTAACCTGGAGGGGAACTGGAGGGCGGGTGCTACATTTACGCAACGGCACCTTCGGTCGGGACGGCATTATCAGCTGTAACCGCCGTATGAGTGCAGTTTAGAGCGGCAGCCGTGAGCTAGCCAGCGGGGCATGCTAACGGCACGGAAAAGCTCAGATTACAACACATACAGAGGGAGAGTGACTTCATTCTCTGCTCAGGTAGACATTACTCCTCTATATCTTTACATAACAAAAAGCTGTTTGCTGTTATATTTATGCTCTGGGTATCATATAGAGCACGTTTAAATTTTATTTGATATTGTGGGAAATACTCTTATTCACTTTCTTGCTGAGAGTTAGATGAGAAGATTGGTTTCCCCCCCAAGGTTAACACTGTTAGCTCTGTCAGCAATGTACAATGAATATGAACTTAGCGGTTAACTTAGCTTAGCACAAAGACTGGGAACAGGAGGAAACTAGCTAGCCTGGCTTGTCCAAAGGTAACAACATCCTAAAACTCGCTAATTAACACATTACATGTTGTTTGTTTAATCAGCACAAAAACCCAAGAGTAAAAGTGACAGGTTGCAGTTTTATGGGGGGCGGGGTTCTGTGCCGGACTATTTCTTGGCCGGGTGCAGTAACTTCCTGGAGTCTCTGCTGATTGCCTGGCAACCTCACCGTGATCCACAGATGCGGTTGTGAAAGAAGTTTTTGCTACTTTCTACTAGTTCTGAGTCATAGTGTTACGTTATTTCAATATCATCGGGTTTGGACTTCTTAATGTCATGATATTGAGTGGAAGTAAAGCAATATGCTTCATTATCCCCTCCAAACATTAAGCTGTACGCTACATAAAGCTGATAATATATGAATTCAACAAGTGTTTTACTTAACTTAGTGTGAAATTGTGTTGAAGTTTTGACTAAACAAATATCTACTGTTGGATCATTAAAAAAAAAAAATGACATCAATTACTGCATATATACTGTACCGTGGCGTCTTTGAGGAGACAGAGGTTCTCGTGGCGTTTCACATCGGCCAATCTGTCCACTGTGTCCTGATAGGCCTGCTCAGACTCGAGCACTTTGGTGCAAAGTTCTGCTCTGTAGCGTGCCACCCACAACCTGCAGACACAAATGAATAATAGTAAAAACACTATGACAACTGGGTCAATTATCTGGAAATAGGAAGGCTCATTATTTGCTCTGCATCTAGAAGTATACTCAGAGCCGGGGTAAAATAAATACGATGCTGTGGTACTTGATACAACTGTAAGTGTTAAACAATTACATCAAGACATACCATATCCGTCTTGGAAGGAAATTGCCCTATTTGTTAGTTTTAAATGATAATTACGACTATGTAAACAAGAGTATTTTCAGTCCTGTAACGTAGTTATGGCTCGGCTCTCTGAGGTGAGAAGATCCTCTGGGAGACGTTTTCCTGGTGATTAGTTGATTTAATTATACACACTGGGAATAGACTACTTCTACCAGACTGAGGTTGCTTGGGGGATGAGAGGGAGCGAGGGAGAGAGAGAGAGAGAGAGGAAGAAGAATGATGAAGGAGGATAGAAATGTAAGAAAGGTACTAGTAGATGTGGTGGAAAGTTGAGAAAGAGGCACATTGTTAGTGAACAAAGGAAAGAAAAGTGAAACGCAGACCTACCGATAGAGTCTCCATCTGTCTAGCTGTCTCAGGGTCCAAATATCCAAGACAGCAGCTTCCTGTTCTTCAGTCATGGCCGTGCTCTTCGCCAGCTCTTTCCTGATTTTGTGTTTCATCAGTTTCTTCTGGTGCCGTTGAAACTGTACAGATCAGAACAACTTTGAACTACAGACATTCACTTACTGTTTTAAATCCTTTTGTTGCTATTTAATTGAAATATAATGTTGCACTCTCAAAAAAAAATCTAAATTAACATTAAAGGGGTAAGCTGTAGTTTAATGGAGGGCGAAGTATGACAAGGCGACAGCATGACACAAATGGTGCAGAATAGTGACTTCTGTGACAAAGAGACTTCTAACTGGTACTCTAAAAAGAGGCAGCATCACATCAGTACTAGCATCTCTGCATTGGCTACCTGTCAAATACAGGATTGATTTTAAGGTTACTTTGTTTTTGTCTCTGAGAGCCAGCTTTCAATCACTCGTGCACTTCGATCAAACGGTCAAACTAGGCAGCGCTGATCAAATATGAATCAATATTCTGTTACTGTAATGCCTGTTTCCTCAAAACACTTGAATTAAAATATGCTGAAATGTTATTATGGAGTTTTTGCCCAATGATGCCAAAAACTTGTTGCCTACTGAAGCTTTAATGTTTTAACGTAAAATGTAAATCAGCTTTTATTGTCACACAGTACAAGGCACAGCACACAGTGGAATTTACTCAATGCATTTAACCCATTATAGTATTAGGAGCAGTGGGCAGCTACTATATATAGCGCCCGGGGAGCAGTTTGGGGGTCTGGTGCCTTGCTCAAGGGCACTTTGGCAGTGCCCAGGAGGTGAACTGGCACCTCTCCAGCTGCCAGTCCACAGTCCGTACTTGGTCTGTGCGACCCCTCCGGTTGGCTGAACTCCTGCCGCCCCCATGTTTTAGTATTTTATAAACTTTTATTTCTTTAAATTTGCTCTTTTTATTAAGTTTGATTCTGTTTTAGATTTGCGCACATATTATAATATTTTCATGAATTTTTCCATTGCAACCTATTGTTGTTTTGTTGCATTTGTTGATGATATTTTTACTCGCTGTTCACTTTAACTTGTGCAGCATGTTGGTCAATTCCAGTGTAAACGTGCTATACAAATAAACTTGACATAGAAGTAGTGTATATTTAGCTATGTTGTGGGGAAACGGTTTGGATCACAGTAAAGATATGGATCAGTGGCGGAGAAATGCATTCAGCACATTTTTTAGACCTCAAAGACTCACATACATTTTTATAAGAAATAGTTAATTTAAAACCTTTAAGTACAGTGCAGCACCAGTAAAGATATGGTTCTATTGCACAGCTCTTAGATTGACTATAAGCATGTACATACATCTACTTCTTTCAAACCAGTCTGCTCTAAATAATAGCGTTCTCATTCAATTTGTTTGATTAAATAGGGTTTGCAAAAATGTTAAACTCATTACAATCTCCACATGAAAAATCGCCTCTTAAATTTACCTCCCATCCTTGGTCGCTCTGCTCAGCCTGTATGTCAACTGTATCAATGTTCATAGCCAGCATCACTTCCTCCAGTTCTCTGATAGCCTCCTCCATGTCTTCGTTCTTTCTGCCATCTCGACCACCTCTGGGACCAATGTTGTCTTCAACAAACCGCTCTGCCTGGATCAGATCTGCCTCCTCTGCGATATCAATGAGGTCGTCCTCATCATCCTCCTCCATTGCTTCCTCTGCTGCTGCTTTATCCAACACGAGAATGATTTCATTCACCAGAACAATAACTGTGCAGAATTTTAGTTTTCATTAAGTTATAAAGTTGCATGGAGCCTAATAAGACACAAGAAAAGGAAAGGTCCTAAAATAGAGAAAGATAGCATGGGAAGTGAGAGAGGGGACAGACAATATCATGATAAATGGTAGAGGTTCATGGTTTATATAAACTTCAGTTACTGAAATGGTCCATCAGAAGCGGGAGCTGGATTATCTATTATTGCTTAGCTACAAAATCCAACTGCAGCTGTTTAGGGTTTAGAATTTGATGGTCATTTTGCCATTTTTTGAGCGCTCAAGTGTTCATTTCAGCTTGTTTGGAGACTGCTGACATGGAGCTGCAAGGGCTACCTGGCTGAGTGGCTGCTGTTTATACAAAACGCTGTGGACTGGGAGTGAAAATAGAATGATAGTTAACCTAAACAGTTACTTTATGACTTAAAAAAAGACAGATCTTAGATGTCCAGCGCCATAGACTGTTGCCCATTGGTCTGTGGACTGCCGTTTTGAAGCCTCGATTTCGGTATTTTGGCCATCGCCATCTTGGTTTTTTGCAACCAGAAGTGACACGAGAGAGTGGAGCAAAGTACAACCGAACACTGAATAAGACATTTTTACTCGACCAAAAAGGATATAATAAACTTTCATGAACTGAAAACACACTGTGAAAGGGTTAAAGTTCTAAGACGAAAACACAGACAACGCCGAGGTAGCAACCTGTCAATAACAAGGTAGCCACGCCCTAAAGCATACCCTGCTTTATGGTCTATTTGACTCTAAATGGGACCATAATTTACTAAATGAACATCATGCTGTATTGAAGAAGACTTGAAACTAGCGATTGAGACCATAAACCCATGTTTACAATGTTATCTGAAGTAATAAATCAAGTGAGAAGTAGGCTCATTTTCTCATAGACTTCTATACAATCAGACTTCTTTTTGCAAACAGAGGAGTCGCCCCCTGCTGGATATTAGACAGAATGCAAGTTTAAGGCACTTCTGCATTGGCATCAGACCCTGGAGTTACGCACTGATCACATCAAATTTACAATGAAGAAGATGGACAATTCGAGAGAGAGTTTCTTGTTTGCCATTTTAGCACATCCACCACAAATTTTCCAAATTGAGGTTATTTCAAATACACAGTTCAGTTGAATTATTGCAAATTAAAATCGACTTGTAATGCTTTCTCAATCATTTATATCAATCTGTAATGATGGACTGCAAGCAAAAGGTAAGGACAGTGTGTCCGCTGGTTGACAATCCCTTCGACGTCATTACTCCTTTAATAATGTAATGCTTTTACCTGGTCAATAACATTTTCAATGCATCCCAACAATATCAAGGTGACAGCTACACAAAAACCACACTAGATATCCTGTTGTCACTAAGGTAATATGAACATGTGGAGAGTTGCGTTGCAAATGTATCTATGAAAATGAGAGCAGCGCTAAACTGGTTTTTCACTTGTTTTGCTTGGAAAATGTAAAGGCCTCTGTGGAGGGAATCTTGTGCTGTTAACATGATCCATTCACACCAACACAGTTATTGCTCTGAGGTGCTGTTTACAAACTATCAGTGAAAAGAAGCCAATTATCACGTCCTCTTACACTGTTTCAGTGAGAGCGTCACTTCCATTAAAAAGCCGCCTTACCTCCATTTCCATTTGCATCCTCTGTCTCCCTCTGCAGGAAGACGGTGGAACCCAAACCCAACCATTCCATCATCAGACTGGTCTTCTTCACACCCCAGGTCGCAAACCCATCCTGCATCTACAAATCATTTCACAAACGGGAACGGATGAGTTTGCGTTGTCTTCATCTATTCTGTCTTGCTCAGTTTACACAAATACATAAAATGTTTATAGTTTATTCCCTTACAGGTGGTAGGTGCAGACCGTCCCAGTGTATGGGGGAGATGAACCTGCGTAAGAAGGTTTCACGCAGGACGCCCTTCAGAGAACACTCCAGCTGTACAGTCACATTCTGGATCCCCAGCTCCTCTGCACACAGCTGCTTGAAAATCTGTTAAACAGGTTATGAATACAGTGATTAGGTGGCGACACACATATACTAATTGCTACGTGTGCTATATTCATAGGGCCTTTCTCAAACCATCCCTTTCACTCTCTCCCTACCCACTTCCACTCCGTTTGTGTGTTTGTGTAATATACATTTAATATTGTCATACAGACATTAACAACTTCAAGGTTACATTGTATTTAGGATCAAATATACCATTGTCTAGTCTAGAAAACGGTAGACGTGTTCATTTGTGAGTGTTGTATATTTACATCTATAGGGACTGTTGCAAAAACCAAGCAGCTGGTAAACATCAGAGTTAAAAACGATAAGATGTGTACAACAAAAGAAAAGAAATTCTACCACAGAAGCATGGGAGTAAGTTTAATTTTAAGTTTCTTTGTGTATTGCATATTGTTTTCATTCTTAATACTGTCAACCTTTGCGCATCCACTCCGCTAGATATGAAACCATGGTTACTAAACGTCACAACAGTTTCTGTCAGAGAGGGGGGAAGTTCTTCCCAAAGCTTGCCGCTGTATGTATACCCTACACCTTAAAGAAGGGCGCTTCATTCAGCTGTGAGTGTGACTACAAACGGAGTTCACTCCATCACGAGTGGGACTGTATAAAATATGGACGTAGTCTCTGTGACATCACCCATAGGTTTTTTGAAAATTAGTTGTGAAGCACAAAGTGGGTGGTTCCGGCCGTCGCCATCTTGATACCTAATACTGGGCACACACTACACAAGAATCAAGCCGATTTTGGGCCCGATTCCCACCCTCCCGACAATCATCAGCAAAGCCCAGATTTTTTGATGGTTCTAATGCCATATTTGTTTACACTAAATTCACGTTTGATCACGAGAGATGTCGCGAGATTTCCGTTTTTTTAGTCAGGATTCTTGTTGTTCATGATTGGAATCTGTTAGTGTGTGGTGTGCTGTTTTGGTCAAATCGTAGCTCGCCACACACTACATGAACAAAACTGTTAAATTGAACATAACATGTCGTTATGTGTGGGGTCTCTCACATTTTGAAAATCTGTTAAGATTTGACATTTTTTTTAGTGTGGGCCAGCCTTAACAGTGATGCCTAACTCCTGGCTAAGAGAAAAAATGGGCAAAGAGCTGGATGGTCGTTGGAGCTGAGTCGGGCTGGGGTGACGCAGCAGAGCAGACAGCTAGCAGCTAGCGACCTGGTACGGCACCCACCTGTCACTCAAAGTGGCCACGCCCTTAATTATGCCTTACTTTAAGCCTTAATATAATTTAAACGGGTGAGTTATATAAAAATTCCTCTCCCCGTACAGTTATCATGATTAGCTGTAGAGACCAAAACCGTGTTTTTGAACCAGGCTGTAAACATGTTTATTTCTGCTGTAAAGTTTGGCATTTTAACATGGGGGTCTATGGGGACTGACTCACTTTTGGAGGAACTGCAGTTTTTGGCACTTCCTCATTGGCTTCATTTCTCAGCACCAGAGGTCGCCGCTTGGCCGTATTGCACACTGTTTGTGGGTGTGTTTTTGTTCTCTCTCTCTATCTTTCTCTCTCTTTCTGGTGCTCTCCCTCCCCTCTACCCACCTTCTTCTACAGGAGTGGAGCACCTGAAATCAATGACTCATCAGAGAGAAGGAAAAGGACCGGAGGAGCAGTGTGTGGCAGAGACACACAGGCTGGCCAGCCGGCAGCACAGTTTTTAGGGACTTCTTTCTCTTTTGAGAACATGAAAAACTTTTTTTTATAGAATATAAAGGGCTAAATCATTAGGAATTATTTAAACTTATATCCTTTCATATATTCTCAACACGTTGCTATGCATGAGAGAAATAAAGTGTGGAGCAACTTGAAACATCAAGCTAAGTTGGAAGAGTCACACTGTAGGTCAGACAGCATGAGGAGCTCACCTCATTAAATGCAAGACGCAGGTGAGACGGCAGCGAATTTCTGAAGTCGCGTGAGCGGGTCAGCTCCCTTAGATTGAAACGCTTCAGGATTTCACTGTTGCTGCGGCCTCCTACTCTCACTATTCCATCTTGCAGAAATGTATGAATACCTTAAATGCAGAGGCAAAACAGAAAGCTTATTTGTCTTACATCGCTCATTCAAGGTCACAGTTTGCAAAGAAAAATAATCAAATAAAACTTGAAGGTTGCCCATTAGCAAAAGTTTCTGCATATATACAAATATACTTCTAAAGAAAAAAAGATATTCCCCCTTTTGTTGATGAGAGGCTGTGCTTTTAAATCCCAAACCACTCTGATATTTGATATTATTGGCATCAATACTTACCCTCAAGAAACTGATCCAGGGCATGGTTAGTGTAACACACTACCAACATTGGAGCCTTATCAAGTCCACCTCTCCAAAGTTCCTGATTGGTCAACAGAGCCTGGGCAATTTTAAGGCCAACGTAGGTTTTTCCTGAGAAAATGGAAGATGCCTGATTTTAATGTGTTTGTTTTTTGACATTTTACAAATGTGTGAAATACATCTTTTTCCATTCACATATCAATGAAGTCATCCTTCCAACAATGGGCTTTTCAAAATCTCACCAGTGCCAGGAGGTCCCTGTATGATGGTCAGCTCATTTGTGAGGGCCAGCTTGAAGGCTTTCATCTGAGACTCATCCAGGCCCAGCGGCTCCATTCCCGGCCAGTCCTGTGCCTTCAGGCTGTGAAAGGGCCGTATTTTGCCCTTATGATTACGGTCAGCCACAGACGACAGGTTATAAACATCACTTCTTCGCAGATAAGCTGGGGGGTGCACATCTGGGTTGCACTCCACAATGTACCTGCACACATCATGGATAGGATTACATCTTTTAACGTCTACTATCTGTGTAAAAGGAGGATGTAGAGACTTGTCATTAATAGATCCTTGTTAATATGTTCTTTCGCCAAAGAACAATTAAAAACGTACAGTAAAATCCACTGCAATAAAAATGTTCAAACTTCAAACGTTTTTATCGTTAAAGGAACGGTGTGTAACATTTCGGGGGTCGTTAGCAGAAATGGAATATAATATTCAGAAATATGTTTTCATTAGTGTATATCACCTGAAACTAAGAATCGCTCATGTTACCACAGTCTTGGAAAGGGACAAGTGAGCGGAGGGCTACTCAGTTGGTTGCAATCTGCAACCACACCTCTAGATGCCACCCAATCCTACCCAATGGACCTTTAAAGTGAGCCTATGCAACTCTTGCTGAACAAATTCCCCCACACTGCATGTTAGGAACTAAACAGTCTTGGCGAGGTGTTGAATCACCTTACTTTGGAGGCTGTAGTTTGTGGTCCTACACAGTTATACTGGGAAATGTTTTTTAATATATATAATATATGTGATTATCATAAAGTGGGCATATCTGTAAAGGGGAGACTTGTGGGTACCCATAGAACCCATTTTCATCCACATAGCTTAAGGTCAGAGGTCAAGGCACCCCTTTGAAAAAGGCCATGCCAGTTTTTCCTCGCCAACATTTAATGTGACTTTGTAGCGTGATTTAGCATTCTTCCCGACACGCTAGAATGACAATGGTTAGCACCAATGGATTCCTTAGGTTTTCAAGTTATGTCATATGATACCAGTATCTTCACTCTACTTTTACTGCTTTGAAACTGAGCCCGCAACAACCTCTGGTGAAAAATGTACGAACATATTTACCACAGTTAGAGGGCCAGCTGGGGGGTCCAGGCTTAATATTATAGATTATATTATACACTGCCCCCCACACATAGAATGTAATTAGATTGTGTGGACCCAGTAGTAGATGTGAAATGCTGCCCCATAGGTATTTGGAGCAGGTGGTTAGGCATTACACATTGCACCTTTTAAATACAAGCTCAAAAGCAGCATGTTTTTAGTTTTGATGGGTAAAGGAAAACAGTGGGTGATCTGGAGAATTGATCTCCAAATGACCCCATCTGAAGTAGGGGGTGTCTGAGGATTCACCAGGAAAAGATAGAGATGGTTGTCCGGGAAAGAGCCAACTAGGCTACACTGTTTGCACCACAACACTGACAGAAATTAGATCGAACACTAAACAAAAATGATAGAAAAGAGAACCGTTTTTAATATATATATATAGATATTATGTTACTGATAACTCCCATGATGCACTTCTGAAGGAAAAACTGTTTAAAGTAGTTTCAGGTCGTCACAAGAGAAAGGTCTGGGAGACAGATGGCCAACAAAGCGTATCATAGGATACATTACTTTGTGGTATCTATGAAGGGCGCTGGGAGTGCAGACAATAACTGAACTTTTGAACTCATCCATGCGTGATAGCTTTTTGGCAATACTCATGACAATTAAAACCGTGATTGCTGAACTTGCCTTGTACCATTTCTCCCCCGCTGCCCTTTGAAAATCAAAATTTGTTTTGGAAGTGCTGTGGGATTAAATAAAAACTATGACTTAGACGGTAAAATGTGAAACTCTTCTACACAAACACACACTCCTCCTACCTCTGAAAGGGCAGTTCGTCCTCCACCTGCTCCTGTAGGCCCTCTAGAACATACCGATAGGCCTCAAAGTAGGCAGTGGTCTCAACCATCAGGAACGATTGACCTTTCTGTGAGATAAAAATAAGTTTAGTTCTTTCTTTTTTTTTTCCTTCCCCCACACTGCATGTTAGGAACTAAACAGCCTCGTCGAGGTGTTGATTCACCTTATTTTGGAGGCTGTAGTCTGTGGTGTTATATGGTTATACTGGAAGGTGTTTTTAAAATTCTGTCCACCCCATTTATATCTGTGAAGGCTGGATTAAATATTAGAAACACCTCTCACTTTGGCCAATCACAGGTCATTTCAGAGAGAGAGCGTTCCTATTGGCTGTTCATTTAACGGAGGAAGCTGTAAATCACTCGCAAACGCCAATCAAACGGTAAAACTAAGCAGCACTGATCAAATATGAATCAATATTCTGTTACTGTAATGCCTATTTCTCGCCTCAAATGTTTTCAGAAACATCTTGTAGTGTACCGTTTAGCTGTAAAATGAGAAAGTTTGCACCTCCTCATGGCTCTGTTTTCAGGCTTTAAAAAATCAAGCCTGTGACGGGAGACTTTGACCAATCACAGGTCATTTAAGAGAGAGCGTTCCTATTGGCTGTACTCCGGCTGGTGGGCGGTGCTTGGTATTTCCTCAACCGATCTCAACATGGCTGCCGGGTCACAAACTTTCTCATTTTATAGCTAAACAGTACACTACAAGATATTTCAGAAAACTTTTTATAAGACAAATAGGCATTACAGCAACAGAATATTGATTCATTTTTGATCAGCGCTGCCTAGTTTGACCGTTTGATCGGAGTTCGTGAGTGATTGACAGCTGCTCAGAAACGGCAAGGCTCCAGCTCGGATCTGATTGGTTGTTTTCCTCCGGTCTGTGGAATCTTGCAGATACCATTAGGAGCACCGGAGGACACAGGGGCACATGATTTTTTTTTCAGATTACCTGTCTCATGCACTACTGTCAGGATATAATGACAGTTTTATAAAAATAACTTGTTTTAATCATATTTGCTTCAATCTGCCTACTGCTGTTTTAAGTGGCTGGAATTAGACCATAACATCACATGCTTTCTGCCTATACAATTTACTGCCCACCTCCATTCTGGCCAACTTGACTCTGCTTTCTTCAGTAAAGGCAATCTGGACCAGTCCCTTCTTCAGGTCTTTCGGATCCCGATCTGACACCGTGGCATACAAGAAGTTCTCAAAATTATCACAAGACAGGCAGACCAGGGAACCATAGATCAGCCTCTTGGAGTTCTCCCACTGCACAAACTGTAGGATAGATACATGTACATGTTAATATTTCTATTTGCCATTCAATTGGCAAAATACCACCGTATCTCTTTAAGACTGTGCTTGATTGTATTAGTCAGATGTCATATAGACATCAAAGTAAAAAAATATCGAAATCCACCCAGAGACTAACCTTAAGTGGCTCAATGTTAAACTGGACTTTGTAAGCAAGGCCAGACGAGGTGCACGTGGGCACCACCAGTTTTGTGTCAAAATATACTCTGATGTCATCCAAGTGCTTCGCAAGGCGATGATCCTTGTCCATTTGGTTCCGAAGCAATTGCTGGATCCCCTCACGGAGGGGTCGCACAAAGTCCTCTCTCAGCAGCCGGAAGTGCGTGTCAAGGTAGACATGGGTGCTTGTGTAGCGCCGAGAGGTGAGGTTGGGTCGAAGGAAGGGCCTCTGTTGCTGATGGAACTCCTCACTAGTGGGGTAGATGGGTATGGTCCTGAAATCTTGCTGATCTTCTTCACCTGGGTAAGAGATAGTGGGAGTTTCAGTTACTCTATGAAATTGTGGCAATTATCAAAACGTCCCACAATATTTAATGCAGTGTTGGCTTAAAGGCAGGGTATCAAAATGTTAAAGATATCTACAAAAGGCCCTTAGTTGGGTTATCACCTCCAGTGCGTAGGAGGGCGTAAGCGTCCTTGTCTGAGCGCAGGGTACCCTCCTTGGATTTCTCCTGGAGGTGGTTGATCAGGTCCTGAATACTCTGCACACTCTCCTCCGTTTGAGGCTGGATGTCCACTCCTGATGCCCTCAGGCTGTTGATGGAGGCTTGGATCACCATCAGGAGCAAACTCACAGCCTGGACCGAGCTAGCAGGGAAGGTGCTGAGGACCTAATGTGCATACAGTATATTGAGGATAGTTAGTTAAAACAGTGGTTCTCACCTTGACCAGGCACGACCCCACACACCCGACTTAAACAGTGGTTTCTACGTGCCTCCCCCTGCTGATCGTTAGTGATTATAGTGACTGTTCTGATTAATAAATAGGCTAAATAAATAATGCTTTTTTGTGATGACAATTTTGTTTAGTTTGAACTAGAGCTGTCAAAGTTAACGCTATGATAATGCATTAACGCACATACATTTTAACACCGCTAATTCCTCTAACGCATTAATGCAACTTGCGATTTTTAAGTTGTAGCGGGCTCAGTTTTAAAAGGTAGAGTGAAGATACTCATATCATCATATCAAACTAGAAAACCTAAGGAACCCATTGGTAAATGTCCTACTAGCTTGTCACGAAGGAGGTTAAATAACGCTCCAAACTTGCGCTAAATTTCGGCAAGGAAAAACTGGTATGGCCATTTTCAAAGCGGTCTTGACCTCTTACCTCCAGATATGTGAATGAAAATGGGTTCTATGGGTACCCACGAGTCTCCCCTTTACAGACATGCCCACTTTATGATAATCACATGCAGTTTGGGGCAAGTCATAGTCAAGTCAGCACACTGACACACTGACAGCTGTTGTTGCCTGTTTGGCTTGCCGTGTTATGATTTGAGCATTTTTATTTATACTAAATGGACAATTCTTGTCATTGTTTTGTGTTGTGAATTGAATTGATTTCCAATAATAAATATATACATACATTTGCATAAAGCAAGCATATTTGCCCACTCCCATGTTGATAAGAGCATTAAATACTTGACAAATCTCCCTTTAAAGTACATTTTGAATAGATAAATGTGTGATTAATTATGGACAATCCTGCGATTAAATATTTTAATCAATTGACAGCCCTAGTTTGAGCAGCTAGCACCTAGGGCATTGTCCAATGTGCTCCAGGCACTGTGGATTTTTGATGCATTTCGAGACTTTTTCTCTCCCCCTGACCCGCCGGAAATCCCCCGCCAGAAAATCACGTGCACGCACACAGTGTCTCACAAACACATTCAAAGACAAATTATATCACTGGTACAAACGATGTCATGTAAAATCCATTCCCCAGTCTAAAATATGTTATTTATTTTTTCTCCACAATCATCTGGCGATCCCCAGAAATGATCTCGCGACCCCGTTTGGGGTCCCGACCCCCAGGTTGGGAACCACTGACTTAAAGTATATTCAACTACAAGGAGTTCAACTACTAACCTAAGAATTGTCAACAGAAAGAAACACAATCAGGCTAAAATAATACGGAACGCAACATTTTCTGTAAAAGTTTGAACATTGTTGCTTGGACTTGGTCCCCTTAATAATTTTAGTGCCCACTCACGGTGTTATTTTTCACATATTACTTAATTCATCCTTCAGCTGAATTTACTAACTGATGTTTTTTCCCATTCACTCTGTTTACCTCTGACAGAATAGCCAGGATGTTTTCCAGATGCCGTGGGTATTGTGCCGTACGGACGGGGTTGGACTCTGACCCCATGCCCACCACATAGTGGGGCAGGACGGCGCGGAAGAACCCGGAATCTTTTAGGATGCCAGCAATGTGCTGCAGGGTGCTTCTGTCGGCCCGTGCTTGGAAGGCTTTACTCAGCACCAGGCAGAGGAGTTCGACCAAGTCCTGCCTCATTGTGGTTGCGCTCAGGACCTCTTGCAGGGCAGGTTTAGCGGACAGGGTGATGGCCACTGCAGATGGATCTTTTTCAGAGAGTTCTTCCAGTGTTTTAAAACTCAGTCCATGACGATGTGGTGCCCCAGCAGATTGTGATCTACCTCCATTCCTCTCTTGTCTGTCTCCCATTCCATTTCTTCTCTCACCCCCTCTTCCTCCTCTTCTATCCACACTATGTCCTCCTCTCCTTTCACCCGTTTCTGCCATCCGACCTCTAGCTTCTTCTCTGTCAATTGCACCTTGCGCTTCATTTCCGCCTCCCCCCCTCCCTCCCCAATTCGGTCTGG